>VZRZ01007594.1:147664-259072 GCA_013398175.1 Climacteris rufus
AATAAAGCAGGGCTTTTTCACTGTGATGTGATACAGAACTAGCACTTCCTTGCTGATCACTACCATGATCTACTGATTAGCTGTATTGAGCACAGTAAATGCAATCAAAACAAGGTGTCTTGTGAGTACAGGGAATTACATATTACACTTCTCACTCCTCTGCCTACCTTTGCAGAATTTCCCTCTTGAGCAAAACTTTAATTTTTCTTTAATTAGGACACAATAGTGAGTAGTGGCTACTTCTTAAGTGCTGGCAGCATAGACCTTCAGTATGTTTTACTTAGATGGAAGTTCCTCATGCTAATGGAGTTTTAGAGGAAAGTCTGAGGAGCCATCAGTTTGTGCCAGAGTGTCCCATTCGATGCTTTACCTATTAGAACCGGTAGCACCGAGGTCTTGCCCCGCCTGTGCGTGGGTTGTAAGGGGAGAGCCAAAGCCCCTGGTGTGAGCTGGGCTCAGAGTGCTGTGGGTGGCTCCTTCCAGTCCCCCTCGGGGGCGAGGTCGGGGCGCGCTCCGCACCGCGCGGAGATGCAGCAGTGGGAACAAAGAGATCGGGAGAGGTTTCTCCCGTCCGAGAAGTGCAAGTTTGTTCTGAACGCCCTATGGAGGGACCACCAGGAGCAATGGACGGGGAGGGATTCTTAAACCAGGGGAGCAGAGGTGGAGAGGTGAGCAAGGAGCCAGTGACCAGGGGAACGGGGCGGGACGCGGTCGGAGTGCCAGAGCGTTGGCTCAGGGAAGATGGGGTCCGCAGGGACAGGAAGCTGGGAACCAGCAAGGAGCCCGTCTGCCTCCGTGAACGGGGGCAGCGAGCTGCCGCTTTAGCAGCGGCGTCTGGTCTGCTGCAGCAAGGTCTCTGCTTTGAGAGGAGGGAAAGGGTTTGTGTAGGCAGGGTCTTTTTCCTTTGGCTACAAAGTTATTACAGTGATATGTAGCAGTGCGCTTGGCAGAAGCTGCTGCTTTTGAGCTTCAGGATTGGGAAGAAAGCCAAGGCAAAGCCCTCGGTCTTCTTCCTCCGATATCTGAACTCTCTGCCTGAGCTGTGGTAAAATCCTGTATTTCCCTTGTGTTACCTGTGCCCATATCGCAGATCCCATATATGGCTGTGCCCTGGAAAGCTCTTCCCCACTGGTCACTTTGAACTATGCCGTTCCCCATTGGGTGTTTCCTGATCCCATCTCCCTTTAAGACAGCCCTGCAGGGCTTCTTCCCTGCTCTTTCTTCTGGGTTACTCAGCCATCTGGATATCTCTGGACCCTCAGAAACGCAACACTGGACTCACAATAAACGGCTGCTACCCGGGGAAGGAGCCCTCTGAGTAGCCTTTTATTCTTGTCTGCACTATCACTCCACGCCTGGGGAACTCTGATCCTAGAGGAGGCAGCAGAAACAGGTTATCTGCAGTAGCTAGGACTCTGTCCTTTGGGGGAGTTATACAGCTCACCCCGGCAGGGATCCCGCACACATAAAAGCGCTGTCACTACCTCGAGAGCATTGCGGCCTTTAGCGCATGAATGATAAACAATATTTTTCTTGACATTTCAGTGTAACTAAGCTCTCCAAGCAATATTGCTCAGTGTGTAAAATCTGTTTTCTGCTTTATGTAGATACTGTGTGTCATTGGTGTCAGCCACAATGGGGTGAGTGAGTCAGAGCTGATGGAGCTTTATCCTGAGCTGAATTCTGCAGTGTTGGCCTCACTCCTTCACAGCCTGCACAAAATGTGTCTGTTGACGTATGGCTGTGGTTTGCTGAAGTTCCAGCACCTCCAGGTAAAGTTTGTAACTCTAAATATGTGCAAGTGAAACTCCCATCTCCCCTGACTCCAAGCCCTGCTTTTTAGATAACTTCTGTTGTTAGCTACGTAGACCTTGAAATGTTCATTTGCACATCCATTCTCCTTAACATCTGGTCTGATTTAGAATCACCTTGAAAACCACTAGAGCTGTGATACCAGTATTGCTGAAAATCTGGCCTTTCGAGCCTTCATAAATTCTAATCTATTAGTTGTTAACTCCATGTGTCCTAGAAAACACTGGCTCCACAAAAAAAACCAAGTATTAAAAGAGAAGGGAATATTGCCTGGATAACCAGAGCTTTGGTCTAATATAAGACAATTTGTTTGTAGTGTCTTTGTCATTGAAAGATTTTCAGTTCTACAACATAAGACATGTTTCATCTTGCATAACACCCTGTGTATCATCAGCACCGAAAGAAATTAAATGTATTCCCTTTCTTTTAATTATACTTTCTTTTAGGCTTGGGAGATGGTGAAACTGGAGTATATGGAAGAAGGTGAAAATGTTATTTCTGCCTATAGACAGAAACTAGTGGAGTATTTCACCATGCAGTTAAGGTAGGTCAGAATTCTTCGAGAAGTGCTACGTTGCGGGCTTTATGCCTCATAGATATTTTTGTTTTCTTCGTATACCTTCTTTGAATTTAGTAAATTATTATAGCAAAATAACTGTGCAAAATTTTCAGTTTAGAAGTTTATTTATTGATGTGTTGCTTTTTAGTCTTGGAAAAGAATAAAAACTGTGAAGGGGAATGGGCATATGATAAAGTAATAATGGGAAAATGGAGGACATGACTTGATACCATACCAGGTATTTTGTGGTCTCCAACCCTGTGTGGGTTTTTAACACCCAGTAAAGGCTAGGAAATTTAATGTTGCTTGGAACATGAAGCAGAAGACCACTTGTGTTCAGCAAGCAATTAGCACATACTTAAGAGAAGACCCAGTAGGACAGCTGAACATCTGCTGGTTCGTATCCAGCTTGAAAATTGATCTACATTTACATCCTGAGTTAGCTGTGAGCTGCTGTTCACTGCTCCGAGCTGTGAGGTAGCAGGAAGGCAGGCAGGTGTGCCAGACAAAGGAGGCACAAAGGGACAGTGGGCTGCTGCAGGGCTGCAGTCCTGCTGGCAGGCACAGATTAGCCCATATGGGATGGAGAAGCAACTTCCTGTGGAGTGCCTGGGGGTTCCAATGCCTTCTGAGTTGAAATTAAAATGAAACTGTAAGAAAATGAAGTACTTAGGTCTTAGAGTAATCTGTCTGTTCAGACATTCAGGTATGGCCATTGTATGCTTGCCTAGTTTTCACATCAAATCAACAAGTTGTTAGGCCTCTCAGAGTTCTAATTTTGATTTGTTTTTCTTTCAGTAGTCAAGACCGAGTGACTTGGAGAAGTGCAGATGAACTACCGTGGCTCTTCCAACAGCAGGGTGATAAGCAAAATCTACACAAGTGTCTTTTGAATCTCTTTGTGTCCCAAAACCTTTACAAAAGGTACAAAGGTAGCCACTGCTTTGCCGATTATAAACATTTCAAAGTCATTTTTTATCAATATGAATCAGAAAGTGACAGATACAGATTGAAAGTACTTAAATAGTAGAGGCTGAAGTGCTAAATGCTGTTTTCAAATAAATAGTCTTTTTTTTTCTGTTCTGTTAACACCTGGGGGTTGGTAAAGGGATAAATACTGCTGTTGAATAGAGTGAGTCTCCATGGGTTGTCTCTGTAGATGCTGTAGCATAACAACAACATTTGTGCACATAGGCCTTTTTTCCTAAGCTAGCATCAGTCTGAACAGAGGGGTATCAGAGATAAGATTCTTATTTCCTTGTTAAAACAGGGGACATTTTGCAGAATTGCTGAGTTACTGGCAGCTGGTTGGGAAAGATAAGAGCTCTATGGCAGCTGAGTATTTTGACTCTCTGAAAGACTATGAAAAAAGCAGTGAGGGAGAGGAAAGCATGATCTGCCTGGCTGATCTTTATGAGACCCTGGGACGGTTTCTTAAGGACCTAGGTCTTCTCAGTCAGGTAAGTACATTTAGAGATTGTTGTAACAGCAAAAAAAGGCAAATTGAGCAGAGCTCAGTGTGTGCTTTCTGTTGCAGCTGTTAATTTCTTGTGGCATAGAGGATGCTGCCTGCTGCCCAAACATTCTGAACTTGGTTGTTACAGGCGGTGGCTCCTCTGCAGCGCTCTCTGGAGATTCGAGAGACTGCGCTGGATCCAGACCACCCAAGGGTGGCACAGTCACTCCACCAGCTGGCAGGAGTGTATGTTCAGTGGAAGAAGTTTGGAAATGCTGAACAGCTGTATAAGCAGGCTCTGGAAATCTCTGAAAACGCTTATGGAGCTGAGCACCCTCGGGTGGCCCGTGAGCTAGACGCACTGGCAACTTTGTACCAAAAGCAGAACAAGTAAGCTTAACTACACTGCTATTTTTCTTTCACATGGAGGAAGTACAAAAAAAAATAACAGCAAATGCCTTCTTCCTGAAGCCAAAATTTTAATTTGGTTCTTTTTTTGGAGTTTCATGTGCTGTAATGCAACCATGAGCATCCCTCTCTATTCTTGTAGCAGGTCACCTAGGAGGGGGCAACTTTTGTGCTTAATTTCACAAAAATCTTGTAGAAATAAAGGAGGAACATTGTCTGGCCCCAAGCATTTTGGGTATTTTTATCTTTGACAACAAGTGGGATTGTTTTCAAGATTCTTACATTTTCAAATCTGTACACTCAAGTAACTTAGCATCTTTTCAGCACATTCATTGATGATGCTACATTTCACATTCTAACTGTACAAATAACTACTTTCAGATACGAACAAGCTGAGCAACTGAGGAAAAAATCCTTCAAAATACGCCAAAAAGCAGCAAGGCAGAAGGGCAGTCTGGTAAGGAAATTCTTTATATTTAAAAAGAGGTGCAGGGCATGATGCAGTTCTGCTAAAGAGATGATAAACTGTGTCTGCAGAGTTGACAGTGCACCACAGCTTTTGATAATTGTGGGCATAGGTAGTGAAGTAGCTTAGCAGCAGCTTTGGTAACTGCCCTTTCAACTCTGCTGGAAATGGAGATGCATCAGTACAACTGGAATGGAGCTGAGAGAAGTGGAAAAGAAAGAAGTGGATATATTCATTTCAGAGGTGCAGGATTACTGCACACAATTGTGTTTCAAAGTGAAAATAGAAAAAGGTGTTCTCCAGAATAGCTGAGGCATTTATCCTATTCACAAACACAGTGCTTACTGCAATGGAAAATCCCAGGAACAGTACAGAGTTTTCACCTGTTATTTTCTTCTGTGCTGTTTTTCAGCTACGGGGTTTTTCTTGTCATTCTTGAACTGAGGCTTTGCCATGTAATGCCTGTACTTTGAGAGCTCATCTAATAGCTCCAGAGCTCTGGTTGTACCTCTAAAGAAAGTAGTAAAAAGGCATTAAAATGGTGCTGTTTCCACAAATACAAATGAATAATGAAAATATTTAAATTTAAATTAAAATTAATTTGGTTCAGAAAGATTTGGTCCATTTCTGTAATGAGTTCTGCTGCAAAAATATTTTTATTAAGACTACAAAGATCAAAAATAGGCAGTGTGTGTAACAACAGCTGCACTTTTTACTTGTGATTTATTTTGCATGTAAGTATTAACTTGGCTGCCCATTTTACAAAGATTGATGTGAAACCTTGAGTAATACTTTATATGCATTTGTGTTTAAGATTGGAGATTATATTGATTTTAAGTTTTGGGCTTCTAAACCTAAGAATTTCGTCTGAATTGGTTATTTGAACTGTGGGGCTTTAGCAAATTAGCATGTGTGATACAGGGAGAGTGGTGTGACTGCCTGGTAACTTGAATTGCCTGGAAATTTTCACCAAAATTTCACGTTTATGGTGTTAGATTATAAGTAAGCATGTGCCATGTAGCTCAAAAGTAAAACTTCAGGAGGATTATTGTGCTCCTTTGGTACCAAATTAAGTCTTTTGATTTTCTTTCTTTAGTGTTAAACTTTAAAAGTAATGGTGATTGGCTTACATTACCTTGTGCTCTGCTGTAGTGTGGCTTTGCTCTCCTGCATCAGAGAGCGCTGCAACTGGAAGAGCTCACATTAGGCAAGGATACACCAGATAATGCTCGAACCCTCAACGAGCTTGGAGTCCTCTACTACCTGCAGAATAATCTGGAGTAAGTTGTATTAATTGTGACATAATTGTGACACATCCACTGAGTGCTCTCAAATGTCTAAATGGAGGCAAAGCATTGAGAACTAGCACTGAATGTAGACACATGATCAAATACTTGTTATAGTGCTGTCCCTGATTCATTCTACTTTTGTTCACCGTGAAATGCACTCATATTTTCTGTTTGGTGCTGTTGGCATGTGAGTGTTTACCAAGTGAGTGCACTTCTGAGTTCAGAATTGATGTTCCACCGTTCACTAGCCTTTGTTGCAAACACCAGTTCTCTCTCGAATTTGTGCCTCCTCTGCTCAACTTCACTATTTTGTGACTCTCCTTTGCAGTGTTCATCTTTGAACAGCAAGATTGTTGTTTTTCTATGACAGCATTACAAGAAGTCATGACTTAAATATTCACTGTACTTAAAATCGTTAAGCTTTTATCCTGATGTCCTGTTTAAAGCCAGAAGAGGACAGAACAGCCCAAAGGTGTTCTAAAAGCAGACAGAGATAAGCAGGGGTATTGAAGAAGGGGAATAAAAGGTGCAGGACAGGAGTGATTTTATGTTTAGCACTCTTCACTTTGACTTCTTTGGCTGACAGAGGAATCTAAACTGCGTGTTGTGAGGGAATTGTAAAGTCACTTAAATCCCACTCTACTGGACTGAATATTTTCAGAGAAGAACGAAAGAGCCCAGCAAAAAAGGACAGAGTGAGTTTTGGAAGTATTTTTACTTCCAGTTCTTCCTGTACCTGATTTATGGTACCAGTAGCTTTTGGATAATTATAGAAGTATATAATTGTTTAGGATCTGCATACAGGACTTCTGTTAAATGCACAACCTCTTTTGTAAAGGAACTGATTTTTAACAGTTGTTGGACACGTGGGGTTCATCAGTTTACCCTCATTAAGTGACTGATTATAGAGGAGCCATATCTTACCTAAGCTCATACAAGGTTGTTTAATATTGCGTATTATTCATACATAGTTCCTGTTCAACACCACCTACTTCAAGGTTAGTTGTATCTCCACTATTTGATAGGTGAGCAAAAGTATAAACTTCGTTCTAGTGGAGGTTTAAGGAACTTTTAAAAATGGATACTGTGTCTCTGTTCTGAGCCAGCAAGTCCAAGACTTCACGTAGTTAAAATGTAATAAACGGCAGAAGGGTATTCAGTTAATTACTAGTTATTTATCACACATCATCCTCCAGCCCTTTCATAGAGTGAACACCTTTTGACACTTGTTTAAGAGCTCCAGAATTGAATCTACAGGTCTGTGTATAAATGGTCTTTTTTTTTTCTCTAGTATGAAACAGATTTTTCCAATTTACTAGGTTGACCTCTTGAGAACAGCATCACAGAGAATTTGTGTGTGTGTCAGGATGAGAAGCTGCCTAATTATGATAAATGCTGTTGGTTGTATGGGAGAATCACCCCTTGTTTCGATAGAGGAGCTGCTGCAAGCCTGTAATGAAACAGTAATAACCTACTGTTGTGAGATGAAATGTGCCCTTTGCTTCAGTGATGGCATCACAGAGCCTTTTCTACTTCTAAACAGATTCTACTATGAGATGCCAAGGCTGAGGCTGTTGTTTCAAGCAGGCACTTCAGCCTGTACAGATGTGACCAGCTTTAAAACATTGATGATGGTCACATATGTTCTGTAAGACAGCAGAGCTTTTCCTGAAGCGCTCCTTGGAAATGCGAGAGAGGGTGCTGGGATCGGAGCACCCCGACTGCGCGCAGTCTCTGAACAACCTGGCAGCCCTGTACAACGAGAAGAAGCACTATGACAAGGCTGAGGAGCTTTATGAGAAAGCTTTGGACATCAGGAAGAGAGCACTGGCTCCAGATCATCCCTCCTTGGCTTATACTGTGAAACACCTGGCAGTGCTGTACAAAAGGACGGTGAGCAGCAGCCTGTTACCTTTTCTGATCACCTAAATTCACTGGAATGCCTTGGGTCTTAATGAAAGAGTCCTGTTTTAGGGAGTAAGGAATAGTTCTTTTTACACAAATTTACAGTCAATTTGATGGTAACTTGAAGGCTTATGAGGGAGTACTTGATAAATAACTGTCTGGCTGAGCCACCTTCAGCTTATGTTGACTCAGTGAAAGATGAACTACTCCTGTGCAGAATACGCTATAAGGAATAATACTAACAGTAGTATGAACTTCTGCATTTCATAATTTCAAAATGTTCTATGAATATATGTGTTTGTAGATGGTTGTCCTAACTATTTTGTATTATTAGTGTGATAGTGTTGTACTGTTTCCAGCTCTTGTCATTCATCTGAACCAAGATCAAGTACAGTGGATGACAAGAATTTTATTTATTTTATATTTTCATATTTTTCTGTTCTTCAGAGATAATCCCTTGGATCAAATTTGGCCATGTTTTTGCTAAATAGTTGTTACCTGGTACTGTGTGCATTAAATGGTTTAGGGTCACATTATTTTCTCCTCACTTCAGCTTCTAATTTTCGTGCTGCTAGAAGCTGCAGAAACACTCAATATTTGCATTAAAAAACCTGCTAGTTTGAAGGAGCACAAATTAAAATTCACTGGAGAAAATTATTTCAATGAAAGTACAACTGAAAATTCTTTTGAACAGCCTTCTCAATGAGACACTCATGGGGAAAAAATTAAATTAAGAAAGGAAGAAATAGACATAGCTGACAAACACATTAACTGGGAATTGAATATGCACAGTATTTTGGAAAATTAAGTTCTAATAAATATTCATGATAAACAATCTGTGCAGAATATAGCTATCAATTAACCAAAGTTAACCCCTTATTTTAGAAACAGATCTTCTCCAAGGCTTTTGTTTAAAATAGGTTTTGTTGTTACCATCTTGATACAAGAGAAGTGAATAATTTTTTCCCTGTTATTTCTAGGGAAAGCTTGACAAGGCTGTTCCTCTGTATGAGTTAGCAGTTGAAATTCGACAGAAGTCATTTGGCCCAAAACACCCAAGTGTAGCAACTGCTCTGGTAAATCTGGCTGTCCTTTACTGTCAGATGGTAAGTTTTTCTTCTCTAATGCTTATTTTTCCTGTCTTAGGCTTTTTCATGATTTGTGTCTAAATGAAATGAAACGAACTCAATTGCCTTTAAAAGGGAAGTTCCTTATAAGCCTTGCACATTCTTAGGTTCCATTTTGAAAGGTGAAAGCATATTTGGCATATGAAATGTATTCAGGGAAAAGACACTGCATCTAGGATGTGTTCATACTGTGTTGGCAGAACAAGAAAAGCCAATGTAATGCACATCTCTAACAAAAAAAAAAATCTTTCTACTACCCAAAGAAAAAGCAGATTGAAGCTTTGCCTCTCTATGAACGTGCACTAAAGATTTATGAAGACAGCTTTGGCCACATGCATCCTCGTGTGGGGGAAACGCTGAAAAACTTGGCTGTGCTAAGGTAAGATTGATGCTTCAACCCTATAAAAGCAAATTAATGGATGAAACAAAACACCTGGGCTCGTGTACTTTCTAGGAAAGTAGAGTCTTAAGTACCCTGTGTTGATAGTAGGGTGTATATTTCAATTTAAATTAATTGAGAGACTTGTTTTATTTGCTTGTTTCAACTTTGTTTTACTCTTTTCCAAAGCTATGAAAGAGGAGACTTTGAGAAGGCAGCTGAACTTTACAAGAGAGCTATGGAAATAAAAGAAGCAGAGACTTTGTTGATAGGTGGAAAAGCAACTTCTCGACACTCATCGAGTGGAGATACTTTCAGCTTAAAAAGTGCATTATCACCAAACATTTTCCTGGAACATGGACAAAGGTGATACACACCTGCTCCAAGAAAAGGCAGTCTCTATTGATATTTTAAAGCAGACAGAAAATTACTAAAACAAATCCATTTTTGATTTCCATTTTTCCAAGGATTACATACTATTTTGAGACCAACACCTGTCTTCATAGATGACAGGAAAACAAATGTTTTCAGCTTGAAATCCTTCCACCTTAACTTTGCAGCCTGTGTGGTACGAAGTGAGCTGCTTGCACATATTAGTGACTAGGTCAACTTACAGCTAATACCAAAAGCATGGACTTGATGCCTCAGCCTAAGTGCCAGGGTTATAACAAGTCAACCACTTGTATGTACCCTAAGGGGTAGTTCTTATTTCTGTGTTCTGACAGCATGGCTTAGAGGATTTGTGTATTTTTTTTTTTCATCAATCCTTCCTGCCTTTTTACAAGACTTTGAAGTTGTTTCTGAAAAAACAGTAGTTTTGAAAAATTGTTGTAAATGCTGTTTCACCTGAAGCTTTACCCGCAGGGTTATTTTAGCCTTAAGCAAACTTTCATTCAAGGGACTTGTGCAAAATGAATTGGTTTCCTTGGGAAGCTAGGGTATCTAAATACATCATCATCTACAGTTAAAGCTGTTATAAGATTCCACTCTGTTAAAAAAAAAATATTTCCAGTGAGGATTAAGAGTGGAGATGATTATGGCCCCATTTCTTGTTGTTAAACCTTTAGTAATGCTTTTGCTATTTAATCTGACCGAATCCCTTAAAATACAAGAACCTTTGTATTAACTGGGAAAAACCTAGTAATGCAAAATAGTTTGCCATCAGATAAAGAGATGTTAATCAAATCTACCTGCCTGTTGTATTTCTTAACAACCCTAGCCATCTGGAAGAATCTGAGTTCTATTCTAATTCAGTCCATAAATGCATGCATCCAATTTAAATGCATACTAAAAAAAGACTTTTTATGAAAAAAGTAATGCAAGTGGAAAATTAATTGAAACCTTACTATAATATTTCAGAGGCAACTAATGTAAAGATTAATTTGATCTAGTTTTAAAAATGCAAATGGCACTCACCTCAAAGGAGTACTTACCTTCCACAGTGCTTTTTCTTTTAAAGTAGAATTAAATATTACTCATTTCAGCCCTTGTTTTGATTAGGAGGAATTTAATACTTTGGTAAGGCAGTAACTTGGCAAAAGAAAAGGTACATAAAACTGACACCACAAATGTACAACCCATGTTTGATTTTTAAGTTTAATGTGTAGTTGGAAAAAAAAATCACAAGTAGCTCTTGAAAGTATTATGATGCAGCACTAAGAGTTACAGTTCTCTGGATATTTTTTCTCTATTCAGGAAATGGGTTTTTAAGCAAAGCAAGGGTTTTACTGCTGTATTTCAGCCACCTTGAAAAGTTTTGAAAATTAGAGAGGTCTTTGCAGGATTGTCACGAACTAAGGAGAGGGGCAAAAGAAAAAACAAACACACATACACAAAAAACCAAACCAAAAGTATCCCAAAACAACTCCCAAACCTCAACTTACTCAGCTTGTGTTTCTGTTGCCTGCTGTTCTTAGAGAAGAATGATCAGGTGTCCGGTCTAGTTTGTCACCTCTATTCTGATTTTAACATGTACAATGCTACATCATCCTCTCCTGCATAGCTTTACTTCCTGTTGTTAGCTTAAATAAGAAGCTGCTTGCTAGATCTTCAGTGTTACTGTAACTGCACTGTTACTGTTCTACCATTGACCAACTTCTGTCCAACTTACTAGTAGGTGGCAGGGTTGGTTTTGGAGGAAGAAAAAAAAAAAAATCGGTCCCTAAAAAGTAGCAGATCCCAACTACCCACAGTCCTTTGGGAAAGACTGTGAGGAATCAATGTGCCTACCCTGGCAACCCAAAGAATGAGACAACTTCCATGTAGTTCTATCTCATGGACAGCAAGGAAGAGTAACTTGTATATATGGTGTATGCCAGATAATGCTTCTGTGTAGAACTCCACCTCCACCCTCAGAGGGTCACCAGCTTCACTGGAGATTAACTACACAGTCAGAATATCAACATCTTAATAACGTTCATGAGACGCTGTCAAAACTGAAACCTTCTTTTATAGGACTGCCAAATAAACAAAGCTGGACTTAATCATGGCAATGTGCTTTGATTTGTTAGCTCATAACAGAAGTAGTAATAATTTTCTACTATGTTTTACAGCTGGAGTACATTATACTTGTAAATGTCTTTTTAATTTAAAAAAAATCCTTAAAGCTGCTTTTTTTGATGCTGTTTATTTTTAAATAATTCTAACCATTGACACATACAATCATCTTAATTTATTTTCTGATTACTTCAAATTATTCTTCTATATACAAGTTGAAAGTCTGAAAGTAACACAAGAACCATTTTGTGTGCTCTCCACTTGGGCATACAAAAGTGTATTAAATTTCCTCGAAAAGTGTACGTGAAGTTGCCTGTCATAAAGCTGTCCATCATGTGATAGCAGTCATGTCAGCCAAACAGTTGAGTGAGGATGAACTGAGCTGTTGCAGAAAGGAGCCAGCCATTTGCCTCAGGATCTCCAGAGCCAGGTGTGTGCCTCACTTTTATTGTTCCCAACAGAAAGGTGAAAATCACAGAGAAATGTAAGGAGCACTTCAATGGACACTTGGATCAAACTAACGTAGACTTAGTGACATGGATTCAAGTATGTACCTTTTTAATGGTCTCTTTATTCTATTTCCTCTCCTTCTTTACAGTTCATTCCTAAAACCTGGTTTCTCCAAAAGAGAATTCAATCCAGAAAAAGCCACTTCCATTTTACAGTATAATGCACCACACTCAAAACCCACCCAAGCTCTCTCTCATTGGCTTCAGAGGTGATTTTTATATGTACAATATAATCTGATGTCAGCTGGGGGGGGAAACTGGTTTTGAAGTTTGTAACCATTGCTTAAAAATGAAACTTTTTTAAACTAAGGATTAGTATAATTAATAGGTATTCATTCAGCTGCCCTAAGAAACAGAAGCACCACCATGATATTGCTCTCTCTTTACACATTAGTGGGATACTACTACTACTACTACCATTACCAGCTGGTTCTGTGTTGGCTGCATCATGCTGTGGAAGTTTTTTGATGTGCCAACTTGAAAATATTTGTATTATATTGCCAAGGCTGAAATTTGCCAAGCTGAAATAATTACCAAGTTCTGGATCAGCAGCCCAAGTACTTAAAATATTTGAAACTGATCCTTCCAGTTCTGCAGGGTACTGGCACTCCAGGATGCAAATATTTACAGGTCAGTTTAACATGTGGCAATTTAAAAGGTTATGTGACTGTAGCAATGTCACTTACAAGTCAAACAAAACGGGTGAGCTACTCCAGTGAAGGTATTTGCAACACTAAAAATTTACAGCATCTAATTTTAGAAGACTTTCTATGCAAACTCAGGTTTATATTCCTTAATACAGCATATGTGATGGGAAGTGATCAGAATTATATCTAAACTTTCAATAACCAACAAAAATAGAATATTTAGACTTTCAAAAAGGTAGACAAAATCTCCTGTTCTTTCCAATATTGCTCATAATTTTGTCATGAAAAGTTATTTGCCAGGCAGAATAGTGGCATGCTAATACACGGTCTGCTAATATACTAACAAAAGAATTCACCTTCTTACAACTTACTCAAAACATAATCACATACAAAACACAGGCAGCTGTTTAGAGAAAAGCTGTAGTAAGACATTGCTAAAGAAAATTGAATCCCAGAGATATTTAAGGTAGATGACAAGGCTTACATGCTCTGATTACTCAGAAAAAAGGAGCCACAGCGTGATCCATGTAGATCTTCTACCAAGTAGAAGTGCCTGGCAAATCTGGAGCAGCAGCGTGAGTGAGGCACCATCACCTGCCCTTCATCTCCTCAGTCCACTCCAGCAGATTTCATCTTCCTCTTGTCCTGTACTATGTACTGTTCTCATCACATGATAGAGCATATAATGTGCTATGCCTGCTTTTGTGTATCCATGTCCTTTTCTTTTCTGCTGAATATCTGGACACAGCAATGCTGAGAAACTGAAATTTACAGTAGCACAACTCTGTATGTTAAAGACATGAGTGGAAAACAGAATATAAACAATCTAAATCTGTGTCCTTCCTGCCCCTGTAACAGTTCCATTTCATCAGAAAAGTAATGGTGAGCTTCAATGGAGGTAAAAAAAGAAAAGCAAAATGTCTGGTCTTCTCAGAACACAGTGTTAATCCAAACTCATGAAAGTTGTACTTAAAATTGGGTTTTCTACATGTTTCTCATTTTGGCCATGAGTTCTTCTAGGGTTTCCTTAGACTCTGCTACTGGCTCCTCAGTTATTGAATTCTCTTCCTATTAAGAACAGGAAGAAAAAGTTGTCAACCAAAAAAGCAAACAAAAATCCAACACAAATTAGCCTTATTGCTATTATACCACACCATTTTCCTAGAACCAGGCACTTAATTGTGAGATTAGACCTAGGTGGTTATAAACTGAAATTGTAAACTATTTTGACTAGGAATTAGACTGTTCTGATTGCAGTGCATATAGATTCTGTGTTCCCCAGGTATAGTAATTGCTCTTTGGCTACATACAGCTTTTACAAGATAAATATGGTAAAAATTAATTTGTCACCAAAACATCAATGGAGAAATTCACATTTGTTGTGCTTCTCCCAGTCCCAAATACATTAATTCTTGTCACCTCAAAAGTGGATTCACACTAGCATCCCTACTTAAAAGAAATGTATTTCACAGAAACATAAAACTCAACCATAGAAGGCACTATCAGGTGTACTGGGGTCCAGTTTCACTGGAATTGTTCCAGATAGAATTCTATTTTAGGTTTAAAAGGTAACCAAACTGGTTGGTATTATAAATTTAATCTACAATGTGTAATTCAGAAAGAATAAATACATTACCTTGTCTGGGATAGTATATGCTACACTAATTCCTGCAGGAAGGTCAGGTACTGGGCCAGATGCAGCCTTCAGCTCATCTTCTGAAATTTCTGATACTAATTCAATGCCTTTGCATTAAAAGGAAACAAGAACTTCATTAAAAGTTAGAAGAAAAGTTCTTTAATCACCAACTTATTGGTAAGAGGAAAGCTGCAGCTACTTTTCCAAAACAGAAAAAAATGAAAAGCAAAAAGACCTTTGATTTCAACAACTTCATTCCATTATCAATACAAAATATTTTCCCTTTACAATACCTGAAATGGTTCTATAAAGGCAATTCATGTACAAGAATGGCATCTCTTCTATGTCCTTATCATTTAAATCTTACCATGATTTTGGGAGATTTTTCCCAATTGTAAGAAAGTACTATTTTCTATACCATGTAATAAACAGAACGTATATCTACGTTCTTGAAGTGGTTATGTAAAACACATTTACCATTCTTTAAGACAATTCCTTCTAATTTAAAACCCTCAGAGGAATACAAAAATCGATGGCATGCCTCAGCACAGTGGTCATGGAAATGACAAATGCTCTTTATATAGTTCAAAGGAATGTACAATTGTTACATCTTCTCATATGTCTCTCATCTTCAGACCATCTTATGAGAAAGTTCTTTATTCAAGCAGCAGTTGTATTTTGAGCCTAAAACCTGCACATTGCTCTAAAAAAAAAAATCATCAAGTTGTGGCAAAATTACTGTCTCACCCTGTCAAAAGGCAGCAGTAATTACAAAGTGTAAGTTACAAAAAACAGGAACTAGAAAAATTCTGTGTGCCCTACACTGTGTTCACCTAAATTGAACCTCAGTACTAGGAACATCATTTAGACTCCAGTTGATGACTTACCCCAGTCATTGTCTTCATGTACTATTTCTTCTTCCTTTTCAATTACTTCTTCTTTTGGTCTTGCAGCTTCTTTTTTCTGAAGGAAAAACACAACAAGATAACAAACATAATAACCAAAATGTAATAGTCCAATTTCCAACAACAGCAAAGAAGATCAAACCTGATACTCACATTTCTTTCAATATTTAAGATAAGAAGTCACTATTTAGAACTTTCTTGGGTCTAAAAAGGCAGAATATCTCCAAATTAAAAAAACCACCAAACCCATTAACACTCAAATAAATGACTGCCAGAAAGATTGAGCAACTATGCAGAAGAAAATATTACTTAACTGAATGTAAGCCATTCTTTCTACCCTTTAACTTAAGATAACTGTAATTACTGTATGTTTAGACACATGTGCAACCATCCAAAGACCAGGCTGCTGAAAACTGGAGTAGCAATGAATGTTTTCTTGTACTAGAGGTTTGTCACTTGCTTTGTTTTTAACATTTTAAGAAAGGCAGGGGGAAAAAAAAAATCCAAACAAACCCACAAAACCAAACCATTTTTACCTTATAATTTTCTTGTTGTTTTCTGCAATTATGATCACTACATTGGGGGTTTGGCTTCATAGACATAGTAGGGAAGAAATCCTGCATTGCATTGTAACCAAGATAATAACTCACGGTACCAAAATTTAACAGGTACCTAGAAACACAGAGAAAGAAGGAGCTTATAATACAGGTGCAAACCTAAAGCTTCTGTTGCTCAAGGAGTAATTTTTCCTCAAATAACTTTTAGAATACACTTTCACACTAGTGCAGTTGTAGAGCTACTGTAATTGCCTTAAATTCAGTTATGTTGTAGCCACCTGACAACAGCATAACTGAATCGACATAAAATCCTGGGGTGGGTGAGAATAAGTCAGTGACAAAAATGTTCAGAGTAGTATGTAAGCAGTTTTTTCCCCTGCCTTAATCCATCACTTGAAACACTCAGGAGTCAGTCCTGTATTACAATGGGGAACTTTGCAGAGCTGATCAGAATCAGTCATCTTTACTGTTGGGTCAGATTTGCAAAGATTCTAAGTCCACAAGGTTTGCATTCTTTGTTCAAGAAAAACACCTCTCTCTGCACAGATGAAAATGGAACTTTGCTGTTTGTAGGCACACCCTACAGTACACCAGTAGGCATACTTTAATTCCTTGTAACTTGAAATTTTTCTGTTACTGACCAAAGCAAGCTAAGGCTGAAAAGAGGCTAAATACAATCTTATTCTCAAAGATTCTGGTAAAACACTGCATCATTTTGAAAATGAGTACAAAGTTGTTCAAATATTTTCCTTGCCTATGCATACAATTCTTTTAGCAGTTGGAGTCATGTGACACCACTTTTAAAAATATTAAAATATGTCATATTGCTTTATAACTATTCTGAATTCACCTCAGGTTTTTAAAATACAAACACTGTAAGAGAAGTAATTTATTCTTTGTCCATGTACAAAATTTCAAAGACAAGTCAGCACTGTAGTATTTTTTATGTATAACTTAATGACGTCAAGTCAGAGCACGTTTAAATGCGGAACTAAGAAAAAAATATGCATGTGTGCATGCAATAAAATAATTTTTTTGGAAAACACTGAAACTGTTTCTTACCCCTGCCCTGAAAAGTCCCATTTAATATTCAAGCAGTGTGTATTTCTACCCTGTCCAATGTTGCCAATACCACCAAGAAACGGGTCACAAACGTGTAAAAAGAACCAGACCTGTCATTAGGACACGTTCCCTCAGTTTTTTTCTCATATTTACTCTAAATCAAATAGAAACAACAACTCAGGCACTTACTTCAGAACATTTTGAACAAGCATTCCTGCCACAACACCCATAGTTGTAGGAAGACTAGCTGCACAAACTCCTTCTCGTTTCAGTGTCTTCTCATCAATATTTGCAGCTACTACAAGTGGAGGAGCACACTGCGGGGCAATAAAGAAATGAAGTTGTAAAAAAAACCTCAAGAAACCCCACAGATCACCCAAAATTTTAAGCTACTGCATCAGCTGTGCCAGGATGACACTGACTAGCCAGCTAACCTTCCCATTCCTACTGCTGCTTTAAAAGGCAAGTGAGCACTTCAGCAGAGCTCTGCCTACCGCAAAGCAAGCGGATTCGCCAGGTATGATCAGCTGGATGTGTCCTGACACTGCATTTTCACTCACTCCAGACTCCATCCAGATTTGTCCAAGTTCATTGCAGGCCTTTACAAACACAGAAAAAAACAACCACGTCAGCACTGCAGAAGTTTCATGAAAAGAAACCCAAACAATGTGAAAAATTGGGAGTGATGAGACATGCTTCTCTCCCTGCTTTAAGGCCAAAAGGCTGTGGTCAGAAAAGGGGACATGAAGAGATAGAACAGAAATTATTTATCAGAGTCAAAGGACAAATCAAAGTTGCCCTGGTGAAGCCAGCCCTTTGTGCTTTCCTGAGGACCTGAGATTTTTTAACAATACAGCCATTAGTGATCTAGTTACAGCATGCTACAGAATATAATTCCACAAGCTACTTTTAGAGGCTTGGATACATTGTACTTGTGTACCTTCCCTGCCTGCAATTTATGGATCAAGTCAGCTGAAGGATAACAGCAAACATGTTTGGCATATACCCTACGTTGACTGCTACTATAAAGAAAAAGTTTGATGCTACACAGCATTAAGTAATTTTTAGTAAACAGAAAGTCATATGAAGTATACAATTAGCTACAGAAAGTCTTTAAAAGTTTTAACATACTTAACATACCAGCCTTTGAAAATACCTTTATATAAACAGAGTAATTTGCAAAGACAGAGCTTATGACACTTTAATCTTTTACTAACCATTAGCTGCTAGTAACTTAAAAGCCTACAGTTATATTTATACACATAAAATGGATTTTTAAGGATTGGGTAAAAGCTCAGATTCCTTAAGCCAAGGGGGACGTTTATTAAGAGATTCTTTCTAACTTCCTGTCTTTTCTATAGTGCCCACAGTTCCTACCATTACTTATAGGAGAAAATGGACTTCCACAAGCTCATGCCCTCAGTGGCCTCACCGTGTTAATTGCCATGCGAGCTTCAAAGTTGTCCACACAGCTCAGAACCAGGTCCACAGGCTTCCCTTCCTCCAGGGCACCGTTACTGAAACAAGCATCATCAGAGCTTAGCATGGAACTGCTGGCAGAACAAAACACCCACAGGGCAAGCAATGCCTGCTTCAGAGTATAGAAGCCCCTGGGAAGTGGATTTCCAACAAAACTTGTGCAAAAGCAGTACAGGATGCAAGCAGCATCTTAGATCTACAGTGGAAACAGCATGCTGAAGCTGGGATTTAAATATATGGACATTTTAGAGTCAGTTTCATACAGTATAAACTCACAGTACAAAGTATTGGAGAATTGTGTCTTTGTACAATAGAACTGCAAATAGTAAAAGTTATTTCAGATCTTCTCTGTGAGATCTACTAGTAACTATTTTCTTTCTTCATCCTATGAAACAAACTGAAACTACTACAGAGCACTCAAAATATGATCTGATCTGTTGGGAAAAGCCTGCAAGACCTACAGTTTTTGTTGGAAAGCTAAAGATGCACTCATATGGAATGTAACTATTCAACAGTAGAAATAAATGCCAACTCTAGAGGAAACATCTAGGCAGGAATGTTTTCAGATACATATAATTCCCAGCAGTTCTCAATTGGAAGTAATTAAATTTAAAAAGCCCCAACAACAGAAACATGAGGCTGTACAGAACCACACACAGCAGAAGTCAGCAATATGCTTTTGTTGACTTTACCTTATTCTATCCATGAAGTGCTCAAAGTTGTCCAGTGTTGTGATGTTGTAGTTATGTACTTCAAACTGAACATCAGGATTAATATTCCTTATGACAGAAATAATAGGAGTCAATAGTAAAGAATACAACCAAAATTTGCATCTTACTCCCTAACTTCTCAAGGGTTGCTACAGTCTTAAATTTCCAGTCTGAACTGTAGAATACACCCGTATTTGACCAAAAGTTGGATTAGATAGGAAAAAACCTGCAACATATTGAAGTGCCATGGCTTATACCAAACTTATGAGCAAAACTAGCTATACTTAAAAAGTAGACTCACATTAAGTTTTTGGCCAAAAATGTATGTAAAGTATCGACCATCCCCACAAATATTTTATACTCAAATTCCCAAATTAGATCATACTTCTTTGCAAACGATTAAGAGTGAAACAGTGGTTTTCTAGAGCAGCATGCTGGCTAAATACATTCTGATACCCACTTCACTAAGTCATACCTCAAAGTATGTTCTGCTGCTTGCACTTTACTTAATCCAGCTTGATGAGGTTGGAAAAAAAGTCTGTTCATGTTTGCCAGTTCCACTTTGTCATAGTCAAACAGCAGCAGCTACAATAAAGATTGTATTAATGTGTTAATCTCCAATGACTCTGCAAACCGTGGCAAGGCAATTTAAACAACAAAAGCAGTGCTAAACCCAAAAACAAACACAAAACCCACAACCAAACTCCCTCCCCCACAGGCCCATTCAGTTCACCTACAAAAGGTACTGATATCATAAGTACATGAAGGCCTGAACCAATTTGTGAAGTCACTAAAATTATTCAATAAAAAGCTCTCTTCATTTCACCTAAACCAAGAATATTCAACAGATTAATCTATATGAACACTATCGCCTCTGCTACCACGTTCCTACTTGCTGCCATGTGACAAACTAATGCTGGTGATAAAGACACCTGCTTGTCATCTACTACACTTCAATTTCATGAATATAAACTTGTTCTTATAAGACTTGATCTTCTGTGTGAGATATTCCCTCCTTTTTCATTATTTTGTTTTCTTTTTGCAATAATCCATCATGAAGGTTAGATAGATGGGTTCATCTAAGAGTATGGAGATGACAAGCACCCAAACAAGAATCATCCCCATGATACAGGATTAAGCCCTAAATAAATCAATTTTACCAGTATAATAAAAATACAGACTCTTCATGTGGGATGTTTACACAAGTGCTGTTCTCAAGCGCTTTCTTCACAACATTTTTTTATTTGGGCAAAATCAACAGAGTGAAATCAAATCAAACTCCTTATGAAGAGCACCGGTCCATCTACTGCAAAGAAGTAGAAGAAAAAAGAAGCTCTCATTACCTTACCAATGCCACACCTTGTCAACATTTCTGCAGTCACACTGCCAACTCCACCTACACCGACTACTGCAACTGTAAACGTACGGATTTTCTGTAGAGAGAAATGAAACGCACATCAGTATATCAAAAGTGGTCCTCCAGGGAAAAATGAAGCAATGTTTCACTGCAGATAGAATCCTACCTCGTAGTCTTTGACAATTCCCATTCTTTTTAATGCCATCAAGCGACTACAAAGAAAAAAAATGCAACGTTACACAGAAAACGCTCTTTGTGTTTCCAACGGCAATTTTGCTCTTCAGGTATTTAAAATCACTTTTTTCTTTAGAAATAACCTCACCAAGCACCAAACTCAAACCTGCTTTTTGCACTGCAGTTGTGATTGCCAGCTTGGTACAGTCTGAGGGAGAGAGTATATGCTTTCCTATTTGCAATGGAGTGCTAACCCTGCAGAAACTCATGTACTTATTCTGTTGGTATGATTAACATTGATGAAATCAGGGGGACAAAGCTATCTTTGTAAATGAATACCTGATGTACAGAATAGAAGGCAACACTTTGTTTTTCAGTAATGAACCATATGGCAGCAAACTAGTGAAGACTTGCACTGTTTTCTGCTTGATTTGATTAGATTATCTCCAACATAACATTAAAAAAATATATAGAGAGCCTGTGAGCAGTTGCCCTGACTTTTGCAGTTCTGGATGTTATCATTCTTTTGTAGCTACTTTCTCACATTCTTCTATGTAAACACAGCCATGTTATTGTAACTTTATCTTATCGTTTACATTCCTTTCTCCTGGACACAGAAGTTTGATGGACATTTTCTTTGACCACTGTGATTGAGGGAGAATGAACTCATTCCTCCAATGGACAGTAATTTCTAAATGTATATATAATAAACAAGGCGGGTCTCCCTCGCCCCCTTTTTCCTCCTTGCTGCTGACAGGTGTCCCTTGTCTCCTTTTTCCTTCCTGTCGTTACTGCGACATGTGAGGTTTTGAGGATAACTGCAAGAGTTTTAAAGTAACATTTTATCCTGCTATTGTAATTTTTCATTGAAAGTATCAATGAAAGTGCAAGTATCAACTTGTATTAAGGAGAAACAAAACAAAACACAGACCCATCAGACTTCTAGAACAGAAGGGATCTCTGATGCTCAAGAATTCTATAAATCAAACTCTAAAATAGGCAAGTTGGAGGAACGAGAGTAAGAACTCACGTCATACCAACACCTGTCCCACTTATTCTCAACCTTGCAGAAAAACCCACACTGTTTCCTCTCTCTCTCTGCCCCGCCTGCATTGTAAAGCAAGATAACACCAAGCAACCCTCACATGCAGCCCTGCCAGATGGGAAATCCGAGAGCACCTCTGCCCTGCTCGGCACAGAGCACCTGCCTGCAGCACCTCCCGAGCACAGCCGGCCCCAGGGGCCCGAGCCCACCTCCCTGCGCCCCCTCACCCACAGCCGCTCCGCACCCCGCGGCCTTCCCTCATCCCCGCTCCGCCTGCTGCCGGCGCCCGCGGCGGCCGCACCTGTAGGGGTTGGAGTCGGTCACCTCGGCGCTCATGGTGCCGATGCGGGCCCGCGCCGCTCCCCGCCCGCGCCGCTCCCGGCCCAGCTCCTCCTCCAGCTCCCGCACGCGCCGCTCCAGCCGCTCCAGCCGCCCGGGATCCGCCATGGCAGCGCCACGTCAGCCCGGCCGCGCCGCTTCCGGCAGCGCCGGGGCGGTGCCGCGCCCGCACCGCCTCCTCCCGGCCGGCGGCGGGCTGAGGGCGGGGGGCGAAGGGCCGCCGGGGCGGTGCCTGCGTCCCGGGAAACGTTGTCTGCCGGGAGGAGGCAGCGGCCCCGGCAGTCGCGGGTCGGGAAGCGCGGTGCGCGGCGGACTGAGGCGCCTCCGTGTGATTCGAGCGGGTGACTCCGAGGATGGCGGCGGAGCCGGGCACCAGCGAGGTGCGGCAGCAGCACCGCTTCGACCAGGGCAGCCTGGAGCGGTACCTGAGCAGCCGTCTGCCCGGCTTCCCTCGGCAGCCCGCGGGCGCGCTGACCGTCAGGCAGTACAGGTGACGCGGGTGACGGGCCTGAGGGGCACAGCGGGCGGCCGGGAGCGGCGAGGAGAGCGGCCGCTCGCTGCTGCCGGGCAGGGAAGGTGGCCGGAGGCGGAGCCCTTTGCCCTGGGGATGGCGGGCAGCAGCCATCGAGGGATTTTTAAGATGTATTCTGACTTAGTTCCGTTCAAGGGACGTCGCGGCTCTTCCCTTGAGCGGCTGGAAAAGGCAAAGTCTGCGGTGGCGGCCAAGGTGACCTTTGTCGCAGGCACTCTGTGGCCGGTGCGGGTGGACTCTGTGTCGGGTGGACTTCCCGCTGTCCCCAAAGTACACCCACGATTATTTTATTGCCTGCACATAAATCTCAGTTTATCTGCTCCATCATTAATTGCATAGCAAATGGTAATGTTCAGAAGTACATACGTGGCTTACGAAATCGATGGTAAAAGCATTAGGCTTTTTTCATCGGGTAAACAAATGCATGAGAACAGCATAAGGATGTGCCGAGATTGCCGTGAATGCACCGAGAGGGATGCAGTATGCCACTGAGGTGCTATACCCAGCCTTCAAAGCCACTGTCGCATAGAGCATTGAGTTCATTTGCATTCAACAGATTAGTGGTGTGGCTGCATGACTTCAGGTCAGGAACTATCAGAAGTTAAGTTATTCTAAAATTAGTTATTAATTCCTTTATAAGCATGACCTCAACTAATCTATCTGTAGCTATCATTAAGAAACAGTGGAGAATTTTTCATTGTCTTCTGATGCAAATATAAACCATTCATTCAATCTACAGCTGTGCCCTAATCCTCGTATGAGGATTTAGGAGACTTTAGGAGGGGCCTTAGGAGAGTAGCTAATAGTAAAATCTGCTGGAATTTTGTTAGTATTTATGCTTTTACTACTTTGCCTTGTAATTGCAGTTCAAGGCTTCAGCTGGCCTAAATTCCTTTGGTGGCAGGCAGAGTATTTGTTGGTTAAAGTTGTTGAACTGTTACAAACTATTCCTGTTGTGGTTTCAGTTCTGGCTGAATGCCGAAGGCGCCATGAAAGCTGCTCTCCCCACTCTGCAGCTGGACAGGGGAGAGGAATTTTTTAATGATGTATTTTACCAAGCTGAGATAAGGACACTAAGAGAGAAAAAAGGTCTAATTAAGCTGCTGTCCCAGGCAGGCAAAACAGGCTCAATCTAAAAAGTGATAAGGTGAATTTATTACAAAGTTAGAGTAAATTGAGAAGCAAAATAAGCTCTTAAAACACTTTCTCTCCCCCCAAAATCGTTCCCTCCTTCCCCATTAACAAAGCAAGGAGAACAGGGGCAGCCAGGGGGGGTGGGTTTTTTCTCTGGTCAGTTCATTCCTTCAAGGTGTTTTCTTTCTGCTGTAACTGCCTGGGG
Source organism: Climacteris rufus (assembly GCA_013398175.1). Classification (NCBI taxonomy): domain Eukaryota; kingdom Metazoa; phylum Chordata; class Aves; order Passeriformes; family Climacteridae; genus Climacteris; species Climacteris rufus. The sequence continues at coordinate 171,853 of VZRZ01007594.1, forward strand.
GGGAAGGGGGTGGTAACCTTTGCAGCCTCTGTGGTGTTATTCCCTTTTCCATAGCACTACAAAGTGACGTTCTCCCATCAAATAGCACAGTTCATCCCATATGGTTGCCACTGGGTCACCACCGAGGAGATACAATCCTTCTGAAGCCGAGTCCTGTTCAGGGTGAAGCTCTTTTACCGCTAATGACTCCCACGAGCAAGCAGAGAGCAGAAGTTGCTTTATCTTTTGACCCACACAGAACCGTACTGTCAGTGATTCCTTCTTAAATCTGTTGTCACAGAGGTGTTCCCTCCCTCTCTAACTGGCCCAGCTGTGGCCAACAGCATGTCCATCTTCAGGGCCATCAGGGACAGGCCCTGCTGGACAGCTGTGGAAGCTTCTGGCAGCTTTTTACAGGAGCCGTCCTTTGGCCCCGACCACACCCAAAAAAATAGACCCTGTCAAACTACCACAGTGCCCTAACTGCTTCAGGGAGAATGGAAATGTGACGGGAGAAGTGAAGGGAAAAGTTCACTTGATTTTTATTTTCTAATAGTTGCGTAATCTTTTACTGAACTAAGTCCGAATATGTCTTAAAAGTGAACCAGGATGAGGAGAGAAAGGCATGCTGATTAGCAAAGAGCCTTGAGGAAAGTAAGGGTCAGTTAGGAGTCAATTGATTGGAATATGATGGAACAAGGTGTTACAAAGGGTTTAACTACGTTGTCCTTCTCTTTTACACATGTATGTGATTGAAATGTCTAATTTTCTTTGTGACTCCAACATTCATTCTTTAAAATTTTACAGTTCCTATGGGCTATCCCTTAAGCATAACATATGGATGTGATGATCAGGCTGGCATACAGTGGGGCATGGTACTAGAATCATCAGATCATAGGATAGAATCACAGAGTGATTTGGTCTGGATGGGACCTAAAAGATCATCTAATTCCAATCCCCTGCCTTGGACAGGAGCACTTTTCTCTAGACAAGGTTGTTCAGAGCCCTATCCAGCCTGGCCTTGAACACTTTTAGAGATGGGGCATCCACAGCAACCTGTTACAGTGTCTCACCACCCATGCAGTAAAGTTTTTTTCGAATCTCTAATCTAAAGCTACCCTCTTTCAGTCTGAATCCATTTCCCCTTGTCCTGTCACTACGTGCCCTTGTAAAAAGTCCCTATCCAATTTAGACAGCTTCCTTTATGCTTGCATTGTTCAAAATACAGCTTTCCAAAAGACAAATACAATTATGAGCTAGTGAGAATTCTGCTCTGTTTAATTTCTTCCAAATCAGAAGTCTTTGAGGTTAGTGTCTACTGTATACCTTGAATGGTGCCTCTTTTAGGGAAGAGAGGTAAATGCTACAGGAGAACAAATTGGCTGTCTGTGACCTCTCCACAGTGAAAGAAGACATCTTTCTTATAGGTAGGAATAGAACCTCTGACTTCTGATTTTGTAGGCTATCACTTGCTTCCTTGTAAGACTAGATTTGGAAAAAAAAACCAAAACCCACAACACAGAACAGCTGTTGAGAAGAATGCTTTCCTCTGTCCTGCCACTTTGTTCAGGCCAAGTCACAGTGCATTTTGCAAGTATGATTTCTGTTAGAAGCTTACAAATTTATAAGTAATTGAATTTTTAAGTAATTATAATCTTCATCTTTGCAGCTCAGGCCAGTCCAATCCAACCTTTTACCTTCAGAAGGGTGAGCGGGCTTTTGTGCTCAGGAAGAAGCCCCATGGTCCCCTTTTACCCAGAGCACACAAGGTAAGTACCATTCTTCATCAAGCTCCAATCACTTTGTAGTGCAGGTAACTGAGGCCTGCAAATGATGGCCCAGCACATTGCTGAATCTGCCCAGAAATGCCTTGAATTGCTGGATCATTTCCAGTGTTCTGTGTGATACATGTAACTAAACATTCCAGAGGATCCACTGTCATTCACTGTGCTCGTTTGTGTTTGTGAGGTTTTAACAGAACCTGCATTTCTGTGTCTTCTTCAGGTGGATAGAGAATATCATGTGCAGAAAGCCTTATTTTCAGCTGGGTTTCCAGTGCCTGAGCCCCTGTTGTATTGCAGTGATGTTTCTGTCATTGGAACAGAGTTTTATGTAATGCAGCATGTGCAGGTTGGTCCTCCAATGTGAGAGATTCTTTCCTTCTGCCTACTACAAGCTGGTTTTAAATTGTCTAAAACTTTTCTGTTAGAGCCCTGCCCAGCACGGTTTTGTGATATGAACATAAATAACCTTCTGATATTTTTAAGAAATGCTAGCTATCAGTGATTCTCACAGATTTCAGCTTCTCCAGGGCTTATTTCCCACTTTGTTGAATTTTTCAGCTCAGTATTTAACCTCTTGTTCTTGTTTGAGCTCTCAGAAGGATGTCTTGAAATATGTCTTGAGGCAGTATTGCTTCTGTGAAAAGCATACTCAAGTCAGAGGGAAAAAATTGGTCTATAAACTGAATCTTTGGACATCCTGGAGCCTGTTTACTCCTGAAGATAGGAATTGGCATACTTTTCTCAAAAACCAAGCAGGATTCCCATTCAAACACTAGTTTCAGAAAGAACAGTGTATCTCTGTCTGTGGTGCAGCACTCTAGGGATGTTGTAGCTGAGTTGATATTGTTTCTGTTAGATTTTGGAGATTTTGAGTAAGTCTACTGAGCTGTGTCTTTTTTTTTTTATCCTGTGGGAGGAGGGGTTGAATTCAGGCCTCTTCCCTTTTCATTGCATCCCATTCTATCATGAAGTTTACTGGAAAATTAGAAAGATAAGAGGTGCCTGGAGATTAAGTTAACCTTCTTACAGAAACCATAAATCATGGGTAATATAATGTAAAAGCTGTGACAAATTTGAAACACATTTCTTACATTAAAGATGGAGAATTTTTCTGGTTTTGACTAGAACAAAGTGGTTCCTTAAGAAGAAACCTTGTTCCATTGCTAAGTGTCTAAATGTAGAGTGTATCTATTTTATGATGCACTGCACTGCTCTGTTATCAACAATTGTGTATTTAGAAAGCAATCATACATTTATTGTGTCGAATCAACTATTGCACAATTCAAAATCTGATTTCAAGGTTTGTTTTTGGTCATGATATGTGTAACTTTACCTCTTTTCGTCCGATGTGTACATCCCACCAAATACCTGATTTCTGGTGTTTCTAGGGTCGCATTTTTCGAGACATGTCCCTGCCTGAAGTGGGCCCAGCAGAGCGTTCTGCTCTGTATCTTGCAATGATAGAAACCTTGGCCCAGTTGCACTCCTTTAATGTACAGTCACTGGGTCTCCAAGGATATGGTAGAGGACCAGGATACTGCAAAAGACAGGTACAGCTCTTAAAATTCTCTTGTTTCGTCTGGTCTTTTAATGTTTATTTGATTTGCAAGCTAAACTGTTAATCATTAATTACTTCTAAAAGTTAGCATCATATTTTAGCTACCTTCACTTAGTTCAATTATTTGTGTACAGTATAAAGCCACTACCACATTCAAATTGATTCTGTAATTCTACACTTAGGGAATGATATTCATTTGCTTTTGGAATAATACTAGATTTGGGCAATGTAAATAGGATTGAAATAGAAGACAGATGTATGTAGTCTTCATTTCATCTTTTAATCTCACAGTTCACATTTGCAAATGCAGAGGTACTGGGTTTTACTGAATTTTCAAGCAATGTGGTGATAGTCAAAGCCCAGAAGCACGTGCTTCAAAATTTTGTACTATTGGAAAACTCGTGAATCAACTGAAAAATCTCCTGGAGTGTTTGTATTTTTTAGGTATCAACTTGGAAAAAACAGTATGATGCAGCTGCTCATACAGATATTCCTGCCATGAACAAGCTGGCTGAGTGGTTAGCAAACAACTTGCCACCTGATGATAATGAAGAAAGCCTGATTCACGGGGACTTTAGAATAGATAACATCATCTTCCACCCAACAGAGGTATTTGAAATCTATTTGTACTTTTACTCCTATCATGTAATGGGACACTTTCATATGTGGATTATTTTAGTGCATGATACATCTTTGAAAGAAACAGTAGAAAACTCTTCTGTATACTCTGTGTATGGTGTTTAGGTACCTGATACAGTCCTGGCTTTCATTGCAGGAGCTGGATAGAATTGATAGAATCACAGAATCACAGGGTGGTTTGGGCTGGAAGAGACCTTAAAGATCATCCAGTTCCAACCCTGTGGCCATGCTCAGAGACATCTTTGACTCGACCAGGTTGCTCAGGGCCCCATCCAGCCTGGCCTTGAGAGATACCCAATTTATTCCTTAGTTCCAGTCTCTACTTCAAAGTACAGCAACAAAGCATTTTGTATGCATAAATTCTATTGAATTCAGTGCAACTGAAGGCTCACTTCATCAAACTACATAACCATCTCATGCAAATTCAATTAACAACAAGGGCTTTTGGAAAACAGGATCTGAATGCATGATACATGATACTAGTGGAAGCAAAGGAAAATGTGTCAAAGCTGCTTAGTTATGGGGCACATGTAGTTCACAGAGACCCTGAATGTTCCCCATGCATCTTTAGGGAAAAAAAAAAAAAGAGATTTTCTTTTTTTTTTGTCTAGTTTGTAGAAATAAATGTGTGGTACCTATCTCATGGACACAGTTGCATTTTCATTGCATTTTTTCATGCTACCTGCTGTGTTGTAACCAGAAGACATGCCTGGGCTTTGTGACCAGTGCTGCAATGCCTGCTTCACAACAAAGCAACAGATCCCAGAGATTTCAGTTGTTATGCATAGATTAATTGATAGGTTTGTAGGTTTAAATGTGCTGGTTGATTCCCTGAGCAGGGAATTTGGCAGTCTTGAGGACTCTCCCAGCTAGTTGAAGGAATTTGCCAAGCTGTACATAGGTAATTCAAAGTAATCTGTAGAAACTGTTCCTGCATATGCAGGAGTGACCATGCAGGAAAGACTTTTGCACATAGTTCATGATGATATGATCATGTTTAAGCTGGAGGGGACGTTCAGGATGACAGACCAGCTGGATTATAAGAATTTATCAGAATGACACTTTGGGGAGCCTTGAACCACACAGCTGAGGACACCATTGCAAGGATGCTTGCAGCAGAGGCTCATGTCACTAGCTGGGCACTGATTGATTCCCTGTTGAAGAAATTCAGGTCCCCCTGGAAGTGTTAATCGATGTATGTTTTCATAAATTTGGCTTTTTGGTGCATGGTCTCTCTGTAAATTTCTGTGCTAAAGAACTGTGCCCCAGGACTGGGAGGAAACACGGCAACTGTCAGTACTACTGTTCTGTAGGATTTTTTACTTCATTTTATTTTATATGTATTTTATAGTAGAAGAGTTTAGGAGTTTCTGACAGGAGGAATACTACTCAAAAATGTAGATTTAAATCAGAGTTTCTTTGGAAAAATGCCTAGATTTCTGCCCCTATATGATTGTTAATTTTCTGCAGATCCTTAGATAGTGCCAAAAGGAGCTCTTTTTGCTGTAGACAGCTACAGTGTGTGTTTTTAATTTTAAACATAGAGTAACCAAATAAAACTCTGGGATGTTGAGAGGGTTGTGCATTTGTGGATGGAGAGATTTTGTCTTCTAGCACTCACTTGAGGTTTTTATTTTTATTTAAGGCTCGTGTTTTGGCGGTGCTGGACTGGGAACTTTCAACTACTGGTCATCCTTTAGCAGATTTAGCATATGCCACTCAATTCTACTTTTGGCCTACATCTATTAAGGACTTAGGTCAAAGTTCTGTGTTGGGTTTCAAAGACACCATAGGTATGAAACTGTAATATTTTTGTTGAAACAAATCCTAGGGTTGATTCTTGTTTGAAATGTTACCCTTATAAACAGGAGTTAAGTAGTAAATCCACAAGCATAATTTTGTACTTGTAAAGACCTTTTCCATAATTGTCTTCATTGTAGCAAACATGCTGATTGTGAGGTTTTAGATAGTTCTGTTCTAAAAAGTTGTGTCTTAGCCACAATATGCTACTTCTGTAAAAGCTTTTTTTGAACCTTTCTAAGAGATAATGGAACAAAACAGAAATTTCAATGTGAAGATATTATTTATTAAAAACAAATCCTTATCTCCTGGATGAAGTTATTTTCCTGACTGGAGTGGAGATACAGAGTGGAAAGGGTTATGGTTGTCTGAAATTCTGACAACTCCTATTTCCTTTTGTCTCTTTGTATCACAATTGCGTCATGAGAAATGGTAAAGCACGGTGTTTACTATGTAAATGAAATATCTCCTAAAGCTTAAAAACTCTTCAAATGTTTGAAGAATAAGGTGGGAAAAATAATATGAAATGTTGAGTATTCTTAAAAACATCTGTTCTGTTGTTTTGTAGAAAGCCCTTCCTTTGAAGAGCTGGTTTCCGTTTACTGCCGCTGCCGGGGAATTCCCACTGCTTTACCCAACTTGAACTTTTTCCTGGCATTGTCATACTTTAAGATGGCAGCAATAGCCCAGGTAATGCACTCAGATTTTCTGCAATGCCACATATCTCTGTGTGTATGTGGGGAGTTCATTCAGTCATGGGTAATAATCATATGTCTATACTGTTGTCAGTTGCCTTGGGGGACAGGCTGGCCTTGCTTGCAGTATCATACATTTATCTGCCATTTATCTTTTTTATTTTTTTCCTTTTCTGTTACTGTTTTTTGTGTTTTGCCTTTAGCTTGGTTTAGCTGGGATGTGCTTTTAACTATTATGTAGCAAGCATCTCCATCATATCAGAAAGGACTAAAAACACTATTAACATATGCCAGTAAGTTTTTCCTTTTAAGAATATGTGCATTTAAGTGTTAACTGTCATAGTGGAAGAAATCACAGTTGTGTTAAAGAGACAATTTTAAGTGCATAATTATACCATATATATATACCATATAAATATACCATATATATGCTACTGAAACCAGGTGTAGCATATGCCAGGTATCTCATTGGAAATGCTTCTGCAGAGAATAGTCATGAATTTGCAAAGATTGTGCAGCCTTTGGCAGAGAGAGGGTTAGAGCTCTCAAAGAGGTAAGAGTGGTCTAAACTACTGGTGAAAGCCAAGACAAAGCTTTTCCAACATCTTCACTTATTGGACAGCCTGTCTAAGGCAGCTCATGTTATTATAAGGGAAAGTCTGGTCTTTCTTCTTATTGCAATAAATGTTCTTCCCTAGGTCATCCTTCAGCAGCACACTGCAGAGCAGTTCTGGAGAGCTCTTCCATCAAAGTAAGAAAGGCCAAGAAATTTTGCTGAAGGTTAAGCAGTTCATGAAGCAGCACATTTATCCAGCTGAGAAGGTAAAAGCTTTTAGTTAACCTGCTTATAAAGGAATATTTTCTGACTAGACTTTATAATAATGTAAAACTATATATAGAAGTCATGTCCTCTGATTTTTTTTCCCCAAACAGCCTTATTTTCATGCAGTGATGTTTGTGGCATTGCAAAATAGTAGCAGAAATCTTTATAGTCTGAATTTTTTTTTTCAGGATTAAAATATTGTATGGATTGTTAATGAAAGCTAAGAGTTACTTCTTAAACTTTTGAAGTGTAAAAACTTCTCTTTTTAGAAAGAGTTACTTTTTAAAGGAAGTTGCCAAAATACTTGTTAGACTAACAACAACCTAGAACTCTTAGATACGGAACCGAAAACGCTTATTTAAAAATAGAAACTCCTGATTTTATGGTTAATGAAAACCGTAAAATCAGCAGTTTCTATTTTTAAATAAAAATAGAAACTTCACATGGTTTTCATGAACCATGTGAAGCTGGATGTTTCTATTTCTTTCTTTTTAGGCTGTGACAAAAAATGGGATTGCATAATGTATCAGAGTAGGAATATTGCTGAGTATACCTAAAACCAGTGAAGGTTTGAAGTCAGATAAAATATGTGAAATGTACACAGAAATCCATAGAAGTCAGTGGAAGGGAAAATGAAATGAAGCATTTTACTTCTTATTGGTTAGGAATTTCCACTTAGAAAATTGGTTCCGCTTTTAGCCTCATGGAGGCACAGGTGACTTTAGTTGCAGAATTGGTTTTTTTGGCAGTTGGTTGTTTGTTTTTTCCATCAGACAGAAATGCAGAAAAGATTAAGCTAAAAAATTTATGAATACATCTGCCTATCACAAGGAGGGGTTGAGAGCAGTAACTCTTGATATGCAAAGTTTCTTAAAAGTCTGTCTCTGACTAGGTTTGGATTGTAGTTTTGGAACCTCCAATGAAGCCTTGCAATAATCCGAGTATTTGCTTTAAAAAACAAGCGAACCTCAAATAGCCATGCAAGTTTTCAGATGAATAGTGTTGTGCTTGGAAGTTATTTCTGCTAACAGGGATTGGGAATCAGGACTTGTAAATTCCACCTGGCCGTTCGTCTTTATTGTGTCATTTTCAGAAGTGGGCACTACTTTTCTTCATTCTGTAACTAGATCTGGGCCAGGTTTGAAGTTCTGTGCCTCACTAAAGCTGCTTGTGAAAATACTAAGATTACTGAAGATAGAGGCTTACTTACAACTAATGTCTGGTGCTTGAAATGACTGCTTACATAATGTGTTATGGAATTGTTTTGACAGGAAGAGAAAATGTATTCTTTGTGGGGTTTTTTCTCAGTTAACAAAAGATTAACTGGCTTATATATCTGAATGTTGTGACCAGAAACTTGAATCCTAAGTGTCAATACATCAGGCTTTTATTTGTTGTTTGACTTTTGGGTTCACACCTGTTGTGTCTACTCTTGATAACAGCTACTTTTATCACCAGGAAATACTGACCTTCTGGTGCCATCATCACATAATTTAAACCATCCCAAATTGTAGTATGAAATAAGGTACTAATTGGGGTCATCTCACATTTAAAGTCTTGCAAAATTAATGGGTTGCAGTTTAGTTTTCAATTATATATATTTAATTTTATAATGCAACCAACTATATAATGTAAATCTGTGTGGAGTATTTTTCAATTGCTTTCTTGGGGCATAGATCTGGAAGAGACATTATTATTTGTGACTTACATGCGTTCTTAATTTAAACACTATTTTTAAATTTTTTTCTCTAAGGAAGTAATAGCATACTATACTGAACATAGAAATACTGAGGAAAAATGGAAGAAACCACCAGTGCTTGAGAGACTGAAGGTATGGGATAATAAATGTTTTTTATACTCTAGCAGTAAAAGAGCACAGGCATAGAGCATAAGAGTGATTGGTGTATCCTGCTGGAGAAGTAACTCTGCATGAAAACAAACAGTGTGAGGAACAGTGAAAGGAAAGAAAGAGGGAAGCATGCAAAAGGGGAGAGAAACAAATGAGAGGGAAAAGAAATAAAGTTAGATCTGTGAGGAGTATATCTGAACTTTGTCGAAGACTGTACCTACTATTTCAAATGTCTACTGAAAAAAGGCATCAGATATATTGGACATTATGGTAGGCAGGAGGGAAGAAAGCCAGAATTTTATTTTTTTTTTAAGACTTACTGCTGATATTTTTTCTGTTGATTTTTGTTACAGGAATTGGCCAAAGCACAAGGTCTGTGGAACCTTTTTCTCCCAGATGTCAGTGGTCTCAGCCAGCTTGACTATGCCCTAATAGCTGAGGAGACAGGGAGATGCTTCTTTGCTCCTGAGGTTTTCAACTGTCAGGCCCCAGGTTAGCAACCCTGTCACATAACTACAGCACTGGGAGAATTAAAAAGTTATGCATCTTACACTTTAGAAGTTGTGTGTCTCAAGCAGTAAACATGACTGCTGATTTCTTACAGACACTGGAAACATGGAGGTCCTCCACTTGTATGGTAATGAAGAGCAAAAGAAACAGTGGCTGGAGCCTCTCCTGGAAGGGAAGATTAGTTCTTGCTTCTGCATGACAGGTAAATTTTTCTCCAGAAGAAAATTAGAGGCAATTGGTAAAAACTTCACACGTATGCAAAATGTAGAAAATTGCAAATTGTGTGTTACTGAATTAGTACAGAAACTTCCACTGTATCTGAGAATGTGTGTTTATAGCGTATTCTATTACCATTTTTGTGAGCTACTGAAACCAGGTGTAGCAATGCTCCTTCCCCCCTGGCTCCTGGTCTATCTCCTGTTAATGGGCCCACCAATGCCTTGCCATGACTCACAGATAACTTGCTTCTGGTCTATCTTGCCTCACCATCCCATTGTGAGATGCTCTGCCCAGGGAGGGGAGCCAAGCATTCCCACGTGGATATAATCTGGGCTTTGGAACAGCAAAGGCAGCCTTACCTACTGGGATCCCAGAGGACAAGAGCTACACAGCCACCACTGGATTTTCTGAGAAGGACCAGACCTTTTCTACAAGATCACAGCTTCAACAGAACCACTTCAAAGAGAACTGCAGCTGCCACCCAATCAGACTGCTACCACCACCCTGCCCAGCAGGATGTCAGGGGGTACCCCTGACTCTGGCAGGCTGAACCAGTGTTTCTGTATTACTGCTCTGTTATATAGATACATATATATATATATATAAGTAAAGAACTGTTCTTTCTATTCCTCATATCTTTGCCCAAAAACCCCTTAATTTCAAATTTATAATAATTCGGAGGGAAGGGAGTTGCATTTTCCATTCCAAGGGGGGCTCCTGCCTTCCTTAACAGACCCCTGTCTTTCAAACCCAGACAATGGGTGTGAGTGCAAACTGAAGCACCCTTGCTGCCCTTTTTTGATAATTGCCAATTTTCATGGTTATGATAATTACTGTTTGCTTTCTATATATTTTCAGTTTATTTTTAGTATTAGTAAAATACATTTATAGTACAAACAGGTTTACTGTAGAACTTTAGCTTTTTTTGTGGTGCACTTTGGAGTTGTCTAGAAACACAAAATTGGGTCCAGCTATGATTGTTGTGATTAAAGTTGTGTAGTTTTGCGGTGTGTCACAGACATTTTAAGATATAACCCAGAAATAACTTGCTTTATGTCCATAGCTGAGCATTGTATTTAGTTTTGCTCTTGAAAACTTGTGGCATTCAGCATCTCTGGAAAGTCTGGTTCTTGCTATTGGAAGGTAGGTTTTGGAACACGTGATGTCAAAATCTTGATCTTCCTGTGTCAGGAGGAATTGACGGAACTCAGCCTTGCAGACACTTACTGTGCAAATTCTGTTTCACTGAAGAAATAGATACTTTTACTGTAGATACACTGAGGAAAAAGATGGCCTCTGAAAAGATGTAATGGTGAGAGAGGAAGAATCTTTCCTGTTCAAACAATCATTGATGACTTTTTGCTGACAACTTCATGTAGTCTGTTTCATATACCACCACAAAATTAGTTTTAAGTTCTTTATTGGTTTTCACTTAAGAGGAGGCCAGGGGAAAAAAGCAGGCTGAGGAGAGATGTGACTTCTACCTGTAAGTATAGGGATAAAGGATTTTAAAACACAAGGAAAGGAAGAAGGCTGTTGATTAAAAAGGGTGGCCTAAGCCCAAGAACAAGTGCATTTAAACTGGCTGTGAATAACAGGTTGTTGGAAAATAGGAAGTCTCTTGACCACCAGCAGTGAGATTCTGCAAACAGCTTTTCTACTGGTAACAAAACAGTATAATAATAGTACAATTAGAGCCCTATATCTGTGGAGGTAGTACTACATTTATATTTAATGCAGGGGTTTGGTTTTTTATTTTAACCCAGAACCTGATGTGGCTTCAAGTGACCCCACCAATCTGCAGTGCACCATTGAGCGAGACGGGAGCAGCTACGTGATCAATGGCAAGAAGTGGTGGAGCAGTGGTAAGTGTGGGAACTGAAGTGGCTAAGTCTAACACTTTTTCCAAGAATTATTAAATCAAAAATAGAGAGGTTTGAGAGTGCTGTGTACTTACAGTAAAATGTGGCTGCTTTTAAAAGTGGCCTGTGATGCTGTTGGACTGACTGTTACAGATCTTCTTGTATTGTAATTCCCAGTAAAATCAATGGATTGTACTGTAAGCAGTAAATGTCCCTAATATTGTAGTACTGTTATTTTTTTTGCCAAAATATGTGTGACAGCAACCTGAAAGTCATCATTCCTTGGGAGTTTGGAGCCCAAGTAAATAAAGTGAGTTGTTGAACTTGAATGTTTTATTTTCCTACGTGAGGGTGTCAGCTACCTATTGACACATGTTTGTGCAATACCTAGAGTCACCAGAAGATAGATCTCTCTCTCTGTTCTAGTTCTGTAAAACTGACAGCAAAAGGAGCCGTGGTATCTTGTCTCCTGATCCCAGAGTGTTGCTTAACTGCTGGCTGCTACATTTGCTCTGGGTTGGTGTCTCCCAGCTGTGCACTGCAGTCCCTAAGGAAGTAATGGGAAAGTTTTAGGGGGTCACACACACGAAATAATATTCATAAAATTAGTTATGTGAATTATAAAAAGGAAAGGAAACATAAGGCAGTTAGCATGATTTACTTTGTCTTATTTCTGATACATGCAATTAAGGCAGTCAGATTTGCATAAAGACAGATGCATAAAAGGCACTGCAATTTCAGAAATTTTAGAAACATTTTCATTTGGCTCTGTCTTAGTCAGAGTCTCCCTTCCTGGATGGGTTGAGATTTTTTGTTTTGTTTGGGGAAGGTTGTTTTGTTTGGTTGGGTTCTTTTGATTTTGGTTGGGGTTTTTTAACTTTTGAGACGTTAGAACTTTGGAAATGTGGGAATTCCAGAAGCCTGACAGCCTGGTCAGAATGTCACTCTGTGTGCAACCCCTCTGTATTTGTGAAGACAAGTCATAAATCACACATGCAAGCAGTCAGTTACTTCATGGAAGAACTGGCGTTTCTTATTATGCTCTGCATGTGTACAGTAAATCCAGGATGGGTTAAATACAGCAGATTTATGGTGTACATGTAGAATATCAGTCAAGCACTTCTGACTCATCTGTTCACACCCTAGTATTTCTCAAAACACTGGGCAGGCATTCTGTAAGCTTTTGTCATCCAGACAGGGAGAAGAGGCTCATGTCTTGTTTATGCTACTGTTGTTTCTTGTCTGTCATCTTAGAGCTTTTTGTTCCACTCCATAATTGTGTAACTAGGAATAGTGTCTAAATATGGGAGAATCTTGCTGGCTTTGCTATTCTGTAGACCAGGCACTTTGTCAGAATCCACAGGATGTTTGAAGACAAGGACAGTATGCTTTACCACCACTTCTTCATTTTGAAAGCTAAGCTAGTATGTCAGTACATTTGAAATGCTTCCAGTGGCTCATGGAGAACTGCTGTTTTCCTGGAATCCCTGCCAGCACTGTGGCAGGGGACAGCTTTGGTACCTCTCTGTGTAAAAGCTGTAAATCCATGAGCTCCATATGGAGGCAGAACCTCTCTCCTTTGTCAAGCAGCACCTCTACCCTTTGGTGGTTGATAAATGCCTATGATGAGAGATGTCAGTACCTATGAAAACAAAACAAACGTAAAGATAAGAATAAACAGAAGGCAGTGCACTTTTTGTAGTCTTTGATTTTATTGTGTCTCCATATATGTTAGCAGATACAGTTACTGAAGTGCTTGATTAGTTTTAAAAATTCTGAATAGAAAATCCAGGCCTTGTATCTGGAGATTAACTTCAATTTTCTTACATTTACAGAGATCTAGAATGTACCTCCCATAGAGCACTGGTCTTGTTGAAGTTTAGGGTGAGCTGAAAAGAAGAGGTGAAAGGTCATTTTTCTGTAGTTATAGTAAAGGAGTTACTGGTGGGGTTTTTTTTGTGGAGTATACTGTGGTTGTAGAAACACACAGAGAATGACTTCGCCCCTGCCACGACCCCCTGGGTCTTAATTCTCAGCCATAAGCTCATACCTCATTTCAAGCTGCAAGGGGACCTATGGAATGATAGCTGACTTGAGAAAGGGAACTGATTTATTAGCAAATGTTCTAAAGTTTGACTATATAGTTGGAGAAACACAAGATTATTAACTTTTGATACAAAGGTTCCTGTACTGCTGTTTTATTGCTGATTATTTCTTTCTTTGTTTTAATGAGACGCTCAGATGTGTACAGATTGTTCATTACACAGTTACTTAATTGCCTAGTACTGTGACACTTTGAAATTTAAATCTTGGGGAGTCTTAGGTGTTTGGGTTTTGCTGTGGTGGAGGTTTTTTTTTGTTTGAGTTCTTTGTTGTTGTTGATTAGTAAATATCTGTAGTTGTTTCTAGGAGTTTCATTGTTCCAGCTCTTGCGTGACACTTGATTCTGATAAATATGTTCCACTTTGAAGTGCAGTGTAGTTTCTGGGCAGGTTCAGAAACCCATCTGAAAGTTGACTTGCAGAGAAACAACTGCAGAAACAGTAACCCCTGGAATTAGTAAACAATTCCTTTGGTTATACAAGCTGATGAAAGCAATGGAAGGCCTATATAGTGAAACTGACTGTTTCTTCAGTAGGGTCTTCATAATTCATAGAAATTTCTTCAGGTCTTCCATTCTGCTGTTGTCTCCTCCAGTAGCCATAATTCTTAGCGATTTTCATGATGTGCATTTTGAAAGAGGCTCCCAGAAAGGCGTAGAGGAGAGGGTTCAGGCAGGTGTGGAACAAGGCCATGCCCTGGGTGACCTGCAGCGCCACGTCCATGGTTTTGCTGGCGTCGCAGTCCGTGATCAGCGCGTAGATGATGTCTATGGCTCTCCACAGCTTCACCACGTTGTAAGGTAGCTGGGTGACAATGAAAGTAGCCACTACTGCCAGCAGGACCATGAAAGGCCTGGACTTCTTCACACTTGCAGATCTGAAGATTGCCCAAGCAGTAGCGGAATAGCAGATCAGCATTACTAGGAAAGGAAGCAGAAATTCCAGGAGAATTTCCAGGATTTGGATGGTTGATTTGAAGAGTGTTTCCATGTTCATTGGAAATACAGGAAGGCATTCATTCCTGTCATTCCATTTCTTGACTTGATTAAATATCAGCTCGGGGATGCTGAGGAGAATGGCAGCCAGCCAGACACAGACGCAGGTAACGCTGCAGCGCTTGCCAGTTCTTCTGCGGCCTCGGGATTCAGAAGTGGCCCTGTACCTGTCCACACTGATACAGGCCAGGAACAGCATGCTGGAGCTGAAATTCATGGTGTACAGAGAAGAAGTCAGCTTGCACATAGAGTTTCCAAGTTCCCATCCCTGCACTGCATTTGCAGCCCAAAAAGGGAGGGTGAAGAGCAGGAGCAGGTCGGCGATGGCGAGGTGCAGGATGTACACGTCCGTCTTCGTCCTGACTTTCTTGCAGTAGGCGTAGATTGCAACCACTAATGAGTTTCCAGCCACTCCAACCACAAAAGCCAATGAGTAGAACACTGGCAGGAATAATTTACTGAAATTTCTCACATCAGTTTTTTCACATAGAAGTTCGTATGTATTGTAATCGATATCAGGGTTGAGATCATTCTCCTCCTCCTCCATCCAGTAATCAGTTGAGTTATTCATATCTCAGACCGTGGCAAAGCTACAAGACACAAAAAGGTGGGGAGAAGGGAACACCGAAGAAATAATACTGGGTTTAACTTTTAAAATTTCTCTTGAAACCTAAAACCCTTCTTCAGGGCTGCTTATACATCTCAAATGTAAAGAAGTTGGATGCTGAGAATACATTTGTGGATAATCAAAGGGGAGCTAGACAGTAACAGAGGCAGAACAGACCATCTCAAGTTCTCAGGTGAAATAAGTAATTATTTCAACATTTGTGTGTAGAATACAAAGTAAAATGGATTCAACTGAAATGCTTTCATTACCCTTAGCATTTGAGATTGTAAGATGCTTGGACTGCCCCCATTTCATTCAAGGAGCCACCATTGCTTTACTGCTCTGACTCAGTTATGCTTGACAATATTCCATTGCAACATAACTGTGTCTGCACCTTTATGGGGTTGGAATTAGCCCTTTCCCCTCTACAGCCTCTGCAAAGCAAAGGAGTACAGTTGAAAGCTGTAAATGCTGTTACAATCAGACGTATGAGGAATACGAGCAGATTAAAGCTGAGGCAAGCAGTAGCATTCAATGCCTGCTGTCATAAATGTTGACAAATTTCAGATATGAGTACAGCATAAGGAGAGTGTCTCAGTTTTTGTTTCTTAGGCACATGTGTATGTGCCCATTACAAAAAGTACAGCAGGGGGTCAGTTGCTGAACAGCAGTAGAACAAGCTTGGTTTAGTCTCCATCCCACACACTGAGCCATGCCCACATGGAATTTCTTACAGAAGCAGGTTGCTGTGGGTACACTGCCTCTTACAGCTGGAGGCTTCTCAGGATGTTATGACAGAAAGGAATCTTGTCCCATGCAAACTGCCCACAAGTACCCAAACAGCTCAGGAGCTCTGCTGCTTTTTCAAGTACAATCTCATGGCACTTTTACTCTGTAAACACTGAGGCTGTGTTCTCACTGCCAGCTTAGGGTTGAAGTTTAAGTGTTCATATCTTCAGATTGTGTCTTAAGCAAGTCGTGTCCTGCAGTATTTTCTTATTTTCCTGTAATTGTTGTCATTGACTAATGTGCTGGAATTCTTTGTATTGCAAACTACAGTCCTGCAGTGCCCTGTTTTCTTGAAATAAATGAGATTAAGGTTTCTTAGCAGCAGTAGCAAAAATTAGCCAAGAATGAAAAACATCTCTCTCCTTTCTCCTCATATGCAGTGTTCAGAATTTGAGGCTGCTGTTGCTGAAAGCAGGTTGTCTTCTGTTATTATGCCCCAGAGCTACAAGTTGGCTTTTTAAACGTGAAAGAAAAATGCAAATAGCATTTCTGTTTCTTAGACAAGGGTTTGAATGAAGGGTTGCAAATCTTTATTATAAACTATATCTCTTAAATTTTTTAAAATGTATTCTGTCTACCAGGGAAAAAAAAGTTAGTGATTGATCTCATAAAAAGGGATGCAGACCAATTAAATAGAGATAAATTAATAATTTCTATTTTTGTGTGATGTTTTTCAGTGATTTTCCTAGCCAAATTTTTTTGAAGTGTATTAGTTTGAAATTAACTTTTTTGTTTGGCTTCATCTTCAAGGACTTTGTTGTTTTATTCTGGTAACATTTCAAAACACTCCCCATCAAACTTTAAACAATTATTATTCTTATTTTAAGTCTTGCAGTGTGTTCTATATTGTTGCCTAAATGAGATGTGCAGAACGGAAAAGTACAGTCATTCTACTTAGTACTTTGGCAAAGGGATGTCTGTTCTGTGCTTAATAAGCTGTGTTAGCAGGATTCTCCAGCAGCAGCAATCTTTTGCAGCTTTATGGCACTTGAGGAGAGATTTAGTTATCAGCAGCAAAAGGATTTTTTTTTTTTTTGGTAGGAGAGAAACTACAGCAAGAAGAGTTTAATCCACTTAACTGAGATCCAAGGAAAATTAGAAGTTAAATGAAAAGGTTTGGTTGTGGTCTTAAAACACTTGATACAGAGCCCATCAAGGAACATTTAATCAAATTGGATCACTGGCAAATTTACTTGAAAGCAAAGCAGTAAACATTTCAGGGCAAACTTTAAGAAGTCTGGGTGTGACAGAGCAGTTCGGCTGTGCTTCGCTGCCTGATGCGCTTTTGCCTCCTGTGAGTTCTTGACAGAAACAAAGTTATCTAAAATGCAACAGCTGACATTGCTCCCTTAAAAGCACAGGTTGTGTTTTGGCTGCCACACCTGCTCATGTCTGTCTTTCCTGCTGCTGCTGTTTCTCAGGCACACACGTTTGTGCCCGTTACAAAAAGCCAAGCAGTGCCGTGGGTGTCAGGCACTCGGTAGTGGTGGAACAAGCTTGGTTTAGTCTCCATCCCACACACTGAGCCATGCCCACATGGAATTTCTTACAGAAGCAGGTTGCTGTGGGTACACTGCCTCTTACAGCTGGAGGCTTCTCAGGATGTTATGACAGAAAGGAATCTTGTCCCATGCAAACTGCCCACAAGTACCCAAACAGCTCAGAAGCTCTCTTGATTTTTTCAAAGAGTGTTTTCTAGGAGATATATTAATAGATATATTAAATCTGCAAATGCATGTTTTCTTGCAGAATTATTCCAGCCTTCCAGATAGATAGCAATTCAGTGTTTCTGTGTGTTTAAACTTGATGTGGGATTGTATGAATGATGTTGAATGAAGTTAATATCCCCAGTTTAAACAGACAGATTTTTTTCTCTGATGAATTAAGCAGTATTCTGTCCTCCTACTGAACAAATCCAGTTTAGATACTGGATATAAGATGTGCCTTACATCTCTCTGTAAAGCCATCTCAGCTAAGAGTAAATGTATGCAAATAAGATAAGTATATCACAAAACTTACAGAGCAGTAAAGATTAAAACAAAACTAACCTTTTTATTGTCAGCAGACAAGTAGCAGGTACTGCAATTGAGATGTGCCTCAGTGAAGTGATCTGAATTGGTCTGACACATTGCATTTTGTCTTTAAACACCACACCCTCATCTGGAAGTCAGTTGCACTTTCATTTTGACTTGATAGCTCAAAAAAAAATTTAAAAACTGTGCTTTCCTGGAAACTCTTCTCGTGTTGAACATGTACACTTCCTACATTCCTCCCTGTTCCAACAAGACTCTGAGTGCTCTTTGGAAGGTCGGGACACTCTTAGTGTTTTACTTTGATGTTTGTGGTTTTTATTCCTGAAAGTCCGAATGTCTTTCTGTTACATCAACAAAACACTTACCAAACCACACATTCCAAAGGTGAAAAGGAGAGAAAGAAGAGGAGGTCCATCTGGGGCTGAGTTACTGCCCCAGACACCAGAGGGAATCACTTCATTCTTTCCTCGGGGCACTGCTGAACTTCTGATGGCTGCCTGTGTAAGGTTTTAGGGGATCCTTAGATCCCCTCTGTAAGTAACTTTTTAGGGGATACAGTAGCCAGATGGGTTTGCTGCAGGGTGCAGGGAGGAGGTGGCTCTTTCAGGATGTGAAACAAGACAGATGGTAAGGAAAATATGTGAAGGCAAGTGGTAAATTGTCAACCAGAGTACAACAGATAGTCCTGCATCCTGTGGGAGGGTTCTCAGTGACTTGAATGTTGTCAGTCAGACTCATAATCAAATTAGTGATCTGTTTGAGTTATCCTGGATCATGTAGCAATTTAATGAGCTTCAGTAAATGCAATATTGAAATCAAAAACCAGAGAGAGATACTGAGCAGACAAGAGGTCAGCTTTTGGGTTTTTTTGGCACTCTGATGCACCTGCCATGGCTGGATTAACCTTCCATCTGTGAAATACTTTGAAATATGTGAAAGTAAAGATTCCTAAAAATGGGCAGCTAAGAATGTAAAGGGCAAATGTTTTCCACATGCTTCATTTCCTTTCAGAACAATGAAATAAAATGGGCTGGGAGAGGAATTGCAATCTAGAGTGCCACAATATTTTTGCATATTTCTGCAATGTTTTAGTCTTGAGTTATCACAGTGCTTCAGTGGTGTTCTTCATGGTGGCAGATGAGATGTTGGGGCTGCTTCCAGGCCATCTCCTCACAGGTCATGTCATGGCTTGGAGGCCTGAGCTGTATCTCTTTAAAGCAAATTAACCTCTCAGTCCTGAACAGGGTTTGTCTCAATATGGTTTCCAACGAGATAGAATAATCAGGCTGGAAGTGAGAATGTTCCCAGGGAATTGTGTGTTGCCTGCAGAAGTGCCCAAGAGGTTCTGTGGGCAGGCTGTAGGAAGGTTGCCCTGTTTATTGCAGTTCCTCAGCTTCTTGTAAATTGCAGGGTGCAGGGAGGACAGAACCTTCAGTCAGAGTACAGAAATAACATTGTTGTGTACATATTTTAGTAGGGTCCTATAGGCTCAAAACTAACAAGAATTCTTTAATAAGTGAAAATGCCTCTTATTTAACCAAAAGTGCTGTGTGAAAGTGGTATGAAGGTGGGAAAAAAAATTCCTAAGTTCAGCAACTGCTCTCTCTGGCACCCTCTGAGCCTGTGAGCTCCAGCTGGGAATGACCAGCAGGCACATTCAGTGGCAGGACCACAAACCCTTTGGAGCTGCAGAACCCCAGCATTGCCTTTGTCTTTACTGCTTGTAGCCAGTTTGCTTGCAGCTCCATTGTAATCTTTGCCATGCATGATCCAACTGCCTGCAGTGTTATCTGGAGAAGATGAGATAAAGCTGTGGAATACAATATGCCAGTGGATAGAAAATAGTGCAGGGGGTGTGTGTGTCCCTTCTCTCCATTAGGAGACCCCACATCCCAACGATCAGCTGCCATCTACCCTACTAGGTCCAGTTTCTTCTTGTAGGACAGTCCAGAACCTGTGTTTGTCAGTGCCTGTCTAGGAAGCTGATGGGTCTGTAAGTCACCACAGACCCCTGACCTTTAGCAGAGAGAAGTAACCTGCTGGGCTGGCTGGTGCAGCAGCCACCATGGCAAAAATCATAGGTATTCAGCATTCAAGTAGTAGTTTATCTGGCCTTAGTCATCTTGGACAAAAAATCAGAGACTGAACACAGAAAAATAGATAACTAGATTGCAAGAATTAAAGTGCTAATGGCTTCTGAAAGCAGGCCATGTGGCAGCTTCCTTAAGCACAGCTGCTACTCAAAGGTTGCCACATTTAGTAGGCACTCCATCAGAAAGAACCTGTATAAGTTGATTGTGTGGATATCAGTAGTCTTAAGCCCTGATAGCAATGCTGTGCCCTCATAGCAAAGATTAGGCTTCTGACAGGATTGGGATCAACACTCTAAGCACATTTTAAAATATCTTTGTCTTTGCCTGTGCGTGCCATGGAGAGTTCAAAAGTATAAGAAGTTTGTTAAACTGCAGATGTTTGCCAGTGTAGCAGCATTGTGTTTTAAAGTTTTGGGCAGGTTGTGCAGGCACATATATATTGAAATGTGGAAACATCAATATGGAAACATGGTTTAACACTGACCTTGTAAAATACCTACTGTTTCTTTAATTGTGAGTTTTCTTGCAAAGCTACTTCTAACTCCTACCAAAATAACAGGCTTCTTTGACTCTCCCCCCCATCCTCCAGCAGCTTCTTTGAATTCTGTAAGTAATGTAAAATGCCCTTTACAGATGTTTATTCCATCCAGGCTGTTTGCTTTCCTTCCAAAGCACTGGAGTCTTTCAGAGTCTTGCATTAGACAAGAACTTTTTTCCCAGCTTTTATGGGTCACAGTGACATAAAACTTGTTTTAGTTTTTCAGGACCTCAAACTCTAAGGAGTGGAAAGGCCAGGAATCTGCCCTCTTTTGCTGTGCTCAGATAGGAACAAGCACATGTGAGATGGAGGTATTAATTTGCCTTCCAGAAATGTGTACAAATGATTTAGAGCTTTTAAGCAGATGTCTAGCTCTCAGTGAACTCCTCACTGAGTTCAACACGAAAGCTACTTCTGATTTTTTTTTTCATACAACATGATTAAATTTGCTCCTTTTTTTGAAGCAGGGATGTGACTTGAGGATTATTCACAAAATAGTTTTTTAAGAGATTCTGGAAAGTCAAAATATTTTCTGTTGTAAACTTCACTTCAAGACAGATCTGGTTTAGAAAACACCACTTGTGCAACTCTTTACCTTCTGTGGAAAAGGAGAAGAACCAAATGCCCCTAACGCAGGGGTGACATTTCCCTGTGCAGGGTACTGTCCAGCAAAACACAGGTTGGGTCACTTGGGGTAGGTCACCTGCTTGTCACAGTTACCCAAATGAGCCAACTGTTTGGGATCAGCTTTTTGCTTACCAAGTCCATTTATCCCGCTGCCCAAAGCTTTTCACTCGGATTTTCAGCTCATTATCATTGTCCAGCTCCTGGGCCGCTCTGTAAGGCCCCCCTGAATGGCTGAATACCATATTGCAGAAGAGGGAAGGAAACAGCCAGCAGTCTGGCCCTACAAACAGGCAGCATTTATCAGACTGGAATAAATCTCTCTCCCACTTCCTGGCCATCACAGGGGCTGTTTGTAGGAGGAAATAGCTCAGCTCAAAGCCAGGTGGTTGCATTGTTCAGACGAGAGTCTCCCAAGCCTTGTGAGAACAGCTGCCAGAGAAATTAAAGCTGTCTTTTTTTCTGACTTCAGAACAAAACCAAGCTGCTGCAGATCAAACCTTGAATTAAATTTCTGCAAAGCTTGTCATCTGCATTAAGATAGCAATAAAAAATTACTGATTGCTACATCCATCATATGTTTTCCCTAGGTTTACTGTTTGTGGGAGACTTTGAAAGGAATGAGAGCATGCTTTGGTACTAAGAAACCTTTAAAGAAAAAGACAGTGAGGATTAAGGTTCATAGAAATGTTACTTTAATCAATGGTAGAATCTTCTTTAGGACTTGTACATTAAAGTGCTGGCTTTATGCTACAAAGGCTTAATAAATATGTCCATATAACATCTTAAATAATGTTATCAATGGCTTGAAGTGCTAGCAGACTATTTTCAGGTAACAATTTCCACTCAGATCTTTCTTTGATGTGCAATCTATTGTGTAAAGGGGGGAAAATGCTGCATTCCAGAAAAGTTACACTGAAGTAGTAGCAAAGTTATGGTAACCCTTTGATAGCCTTATGTGCATAATTTGATTATAGTGTGGTTGGTGTTTTATTCCCACATAGACCCCCAGTCTTTATAGGGTGAAGAAGTTTTTTAAAAAGTTTTATTTTTTAAATGGCAGCATCTTACCTTGATAGATGTGCTTTTGTATCACACCTATTTGCTCAGCTGTAAAAAAAGGAGACAGAGATAATTAGATTCCATTTCAAGTACCTTCTTGTTCCCTTTTCATAGGAAAAGGTGATGGAGCTGGAGGGTTTGGATGTTTGGCTTTTCATGTTCTCCTCCCCACAAGTCAGCTCCCTTTTACATGTTAATTAATAATATGTATTTTTTTTTTCAGTCTGGTTTTTTGGAGTATAAACACAGGAGTAGATTGCATCTCCTGCATCACAAAAGGAAGGGAGTGGGATTTCTTGTTATGAAACTTCATTTGATTCTACACTGAGATTTTATATTGAAAACTATTTCTGTGTTTGTCACTTTTTCTTTAAGGTGCTGGGAACCCAAATTGCAAAGTTGCAATTGTAATGGGCAAAACCAAAAACTCATCAGCATCCAGGTAAAAATTCCTAGGAGACTCAGAGTGCCCTAAAACTTATTCCCTGGAGGAGTCAGTGCTTGTGAAAACTTTGTGAAGTGGAATGCCGTTAATTGCCTTGACCAGTTGAATATGCTCATGGATTAGAGGGAAGTTTTAAACCTCAATAGATGTCTCTTGTTGCCAGAGTTCGGGTTTTGCTGTCAGGTGCTGTTGACTGAATCCTCCCAACCTTCCCACTGTTACCATCTTCCATTGACATGCTTCCCACCCCTCTCCATTGCTCCAGCCCCAGTGCTTGTGCAGCTGTGTGATGAATTGGATCAGGAAATTTTGGGGGCTTCACTAGCTTTGTCTTGGTCGCATAATTTTTAGTCTGTATCAGTTGTTTAACTGACAACTATCTCTGGCTTACAATTTATTTTGTAAATGTACTATATAAAACAATTAACACAAGGAAGAATTAAATAATAAATAATAATGCTTAAATAATAAAACCAAACTTTTTCAGAGCTTTGCTGAACAGAATGGGTACAAGCTGCACTCAGAGACCTCAAGTTACCACATAAGTTTTTCACAAAGTTACCTGTAGATACAGGAAGTTGTTTGAAACATGGAATGTTGGTCGTGTGAATTTGTGTAAACAGATAGCATTGCACATCTTAAATCAGACCTACTCATTCCATTCCTATGTGTGTAAATATAGGAATACTTACCTCCTCTTCTTTGACACAAACATGTTGTTCAACTCTTATTGTCAAACTAGAATTGCGAAGTTTTGCAAAAACTTACGCAAGTAATGAATAAAATGCTCCATGTCTGGTGCTATTAAAATCACACAGCTTGTAATGCAAAAGAATTGCAACTTTTATATCTAAGGTGGATTTTTTTAATCCAAATCCCCATGGATTATCTGAATTTTTTAGGTTTGGCTAGATTCCATCCAGAAGCAATCAGTAACTTGCAGACAGCACACAGGAAGGTTTGCCAGGCAGCTGTGCAGACAGCAGCATCCGCTGAGCTCTTAGGAGCTTAGGAGAAGTTAATGGGGGGGATTTTGTGACACTGCACTTGCTAGAACTGGAGACTGAATCTGGGCACTTGGGGCATCACCTCCAGTTCTGTGTGACTAACAACTGACTGTAAATATTCTGAAGGAATGTAAACATGGGGACTTCTTTCCCCTGAACTATAGACAAGCCAAGATGATGGTTCTGATAAACTTATTTTGAGACCAAGGCAGAAAGGCAGAGCAGGGAGAACTGACTGGGTGACCAACAAATGTGTGCACTGCAGTGACAGCAGTAGGAGTTTCTCAGCCATGGTGCATGAGGTGCCAGTAATACATTTTCACTTGTTGACTGGTGGTTCAAGGAGTGTGGAAGCCACAGCGTGGGCAGGATCGTGTGGGTAAATCTCAGTATTGACTTCATGCGAGTCCTAAATTAAGGATAGAAATTAAAAAAAAACCAGAGGAATGGGACAGAAGGGAAGCTCAAAGTTAATTGTAACTGGTGCATTTTGTCTTGATCAGGTACAACCAGCACAGTATGATTATTGTTCCCATGGACACCCCAGGGCTGAAGCTGATAAGACCCCTCTCAGTGTTTGGCTACATGGGTAGGTGATCATATATATCAGCTATATGTGTATTAATTTATTAGCAGTCTCAGAAGCTGCAGTTATGCTAATAAATATGGTGTATGAAATAAATCGTTAAAATGCATATATAGAAAAAGGTTGGGAATTGGAGGCCTGCATATTTATCCTCCTTTGTTTCATCCTGCTGTTGTGTTTTCCATCCCTGTAGATGAGAGCCATGGAGGACATTTTGAGATACACTTCAACAACGTGCGAGTACCTGTCTCCAATATAATACTGGGTGAGTTTCAGCACTAATTCCTTTTTAACACATACAGCAATGAGCCAAGCTTTATGGTTTATTTCATGAATCACCATAAGTTATTGTAAACAGCTAAGGTCAGTTGAGGAAGCCCCCTCTTCCTCTACCAGCCTGCTTGCTGCTTGAATGTACCTTGTTTAGAGCAGAAGGAAGCAGGGCAGCCATGGCTGTCGTGCAAATATCACTACCCTGAAGTAGAGCAAAGCAAAACCTGTCAGTGGCCTTCTTTCCCCAAAACCAGTTCTCATATAGACTTCACAGGCTTTTAGAAAGAATGTTCTGCTGCACTCTCTGGCCAGTTCTTGGCAGAACTGAAAAAGAAATAATAAACAGGCCAGCACTGTGACCCCCTGCAGGGACAACTCTGTTCTTCTCTCACTTACTACAAATCCTGTTTTCTTCTATTTCCTCTCTGCTTCTTTTATTTTGCTCAAAGAGCTTTCTCTCTTCAGTAGCCCTTTGACCTGGGAACCTCAAAGGCTTCCCCCAGTTACTCGTTCCAAATCTCATAGATGTATTTTTCAATGTAAGATTAACAAAATTTAAATGAAATCAGTTAAGTCAAACTCTCTCAGAAACCATCTTGGGGTGTGCTTCATGGTCATAAACTTTGAAGCAGCTTCCTTCCAGCCTCGGTGCTATGAGGCCACTTCTGCTTGGAGGCTTGGATCATTTCAAGAGGGAATCATGGGCTGTGTGTGCACCTTGTTTTTCTTTCCAACCAGGTGAGGGCAGGGGCTTTGAGATCGCTCAAGGTCGGCTGGGGCCAGGGCGGATCCACCACTGCATGAGGTCCCTTGGTGCGGCTGAAGCTGCTTTGGAGATCCTGTGCCAGCGCGGGGCTCAGAGGGAGACCTTTGGGAAGAAACTCTATCAGCACGTAAGCACCCTCCCTTTGTCTCAGTTCACACCCTCCAGGCCTTTGTTCTGCCCACACACAACCTTGGGACTCTGATAATGGACATGGCAGCAGCTGTGCCCTAACCTTGAATTCCTATTCATGAAGCTTCGGGTGGCAAAACAAAAAAAAACACATTGCAAGGCTCCAATTTTTCACTATAACCTACAGGATTCGTTTTTTTCTCCCTTGCAATGTGAGATGAGTTGGATATTCTTTGCAGGATTTGAATGTAGATTTTGGCACTGTGTGTTTTTCTTTGCTTTCACTGATCAATTTGGACAGGTATTTTTTTCAGGCTTGTATTTCTGTAGTTAAAATCTGAATTCACCATTTTTATGTGTCCATTCTGTCACCTGAATGTCTCCATTCATGATCACTTGAGACACTCAGGGGTCTGACTTTGACTGAAAATTTTGCTTCTTTGATGAAATATTTGTAGTTACTTATGAAAGTACAGACCAAATCAAGGGCATATTAGCAAAAATCGCTCTTTTCTTGCTCTGTAATGGAAATACTGTTTCATGAGCAAGAGCTTGCTAAAATAGTAAAAAAATGAGTTTTCTTTATATAGGAACCATCAGACTTTGGTAGTTGGCCGGTCACATTTCAAGTGTTCCTAAGTCTTACCCAACAGCTAGGATGACTTTATTGGAAAAAATGAGTAAAAGCAGGGGAAAGAGGAAGCTGAATTAGCATCTGGCACAGATTGTAGCAAATTGTTTGTGCAGATCCAGAGGGAGCAACCTTACGTATCTATTTTCCAGTCCCATCACTGCCAAACTTCTATTCACCACCATAACCTAGAGTTAGTAAGAGCTGCATGAGGCACGCCCTGGTTCTCAGGAGCTTATTACAGTAACAGTGATGGTTGCTGGAGCCACAGGCGCGAGCTGGAGGCAGCTGCAGAGCCCCTGCAGGTTCTTCACAGTGAGGATGGCTGAGGACAAGGTGAGGCTGGCAGCTGCCAGTCAGTCAGTCAGTTATGACCTCAGGAGCTGGCAGCAGAAGAGAACTGAACACCCACCCCAGGTTCACACCACATTTGCTGAGCCTTCAGACTTTGCACTGAAGCAAATGCTGTGCATTTGCTTCTGTATCCTACAAAATCCACAGCCCTAGGAGGAGTGTGTCCCTGAGGCTGGCTTGGGCTCCAAACAGCTTCTGCACTGACAAGCATCACAGTTTTTTTCTACTGTGGTATGTTGGTTGCAGGGGGGAATTAGCCAAGAAGAGCAGGGAAGGGCAGCCAAGACCATAATTCATTTTGGATGAAGAGAGCTATTAATTTATCATCAGGCAGATGCAGCAGGCACCACCCTACAGCTGTTCACATCTCTGTCACACACCACCCCCTACCAGCAGTATAAACAAAACAAGGAATTCCTATCCCCTTTCACCCCCCTATTTTTGTATTCTGGGGCTTATTCCATAGAGAGCAGGCTGTGAGGAATGGTAATAGGTAAAGGAAAGAAATGAGGAAAAGGCAGGCTTGGAAGGGCTTCAGGAGAATGGCCAGCATGCAGTAGGGTCTGATCAGGAAGCTAAGTGTGCCAGAATCCGATTCTTCCCTTTTCCTTCTTTCCTAGCAGGAATAGAATTGCTCTATATTTAATATTTCTGTCAGTCCTTCCTTTTCTTTATTATGCCTCATATTAGATGATGTGCTTTAATTTGCATGAGTGGCTCGAGGTTGACTGGATGTGCAGCTGCTGAGGAAGAGGGGCAGCTCTGTGTGTGCTCAGAGTTATTTACCTGAAGTTCTGATGGTGGCTGTGGGTTCTGCAGGAGGTTGTTGCCCACTGGATTGCTGAGTGCCGCCTTAGCATAGAACAGGCTCGACTGCTCACACTACACACAGCCCGCAAGATTGATGCAGTGGGCAACAGAAGAGCAAGAAAAGAGGTAAATTTATTATTTTTTTTTTGGTAGCTAGGACTTGGGGGATGCAATGCCTGTGAATTCAGCTGGTTGAAAGACAAGATGAAACATACTGTTAAACATTATTATTCTAACTCTAGAATATAACACTATGTTGAAAACAGAGCCTTAAGATATGCTTTTAATTGTCAGAAGACTGGGAAGCAATCTGTTAAAAACTCTGTTCAAGCATTGCTTGCTTGTCTCAACACAGCAAGATAGTTTTGGGTGACTGGAAACAGTTTTACCATACCCAGGGAATGGGAACAGCAGAGCTCTCATCCAACCCCCATAGGAAGGAATGTACTCTGAGATACCAATCTTCAGTAGAACTGCTGGGTAAATATTTTCACTTGCATATGAAACTATTACTGATAATGTGAGTTCTCTTCTAACTGCAGGTAGCCATGACCAAAGTGGTGGTTCCACGAGCTGTGCTTAAAGTGATTGACTGTGCCATTCAAGTCTGTGGTGGAGGTGGAGTTTCTCAGGATTTTCCTTTGGCCTTTATGTGAGTAAAGGGAGATTTCCTGTCACTTCTAAGCATTCCTTTTAAAATAACTTTAAAACACCAGTATGTGCTATTTCACCTCACACAGCTTGAAGTAACAGTGCATATGCCTTTAAGCTGTAAAATTTAAGACAATTGTTTTTATAGTGCAATTAGCCTTACAAAAAATAAAAGCTGGCGCTGGACCTAAAACAGTTCTTAGCAGTAAAAAAGATGTACTTCTAAAGCTTCATGTTACCCTTATGGCCTTGGGGAAAGCAAAACTGAATTCCCAGCCCACCCATCTCCGTCCTGCTGCAGTATCTCCCATGTGCTAGCACTTTTCAAAGCAGGTAGTGTGAAACAGACAGCTGGAGCCAAAGCAGTATTGAGAGCTCCCTATGAGCCTGCCTGGCTGCTGGGGCAGCTGAGAAACCCAGCCCTAACCCAGCTCTCCCAACGCAGGTTTGCTTACATACGGACCTTGCGCCTGGCAGATGGGCCTGATGAAGTTCATCTCTCAACAATTGCAAGGTGGGAACTCCTTGATCAGTCAAAGAAGCTCACTGCAAAAATCTAATGGCAGCATCAAGCCTTCTCAAATGGGGAGCAGATTTAGACAACATTATTACACTAAAACTTTTCCTAAGGTAAAATTGGATGAATACAAAAACTTGATGCTAACTGGAAGCAATTGTTCTCTCATTCTTTATAATGATGGGCTTGTCTTTAAGAATTTGCAGAATGCCATGTAAGTAATGTATCTGGGTTCTTTATAACACTAAATAAAATCTATTTTCTAACTAAAGGCCTAAAGTGCTTTCTTTGTTCTGAATCAAAGCCCTTTATCCCTTTATTGAAGACAAAGTAGTTTTGAGGCAGAAGTCCCACACTATTTATTGCAGGCTAGGCTAAACTTTTAATTTTTGATTAAATGTCAATTAAACACTGAAGATAACACTTTCTTTTCCAAAGCTCAGCTGTAGTCCAAGCCTCTCTCCTCCCCCGTTCCTGCTTTCAGCTGCCTTCCTTGTCACTAAGGCTACTCTCACTCCTTCCCCCAGCTCCCCTCAAGTGAGGCTCAGGGCAGCACAGGAGGCTGGGGTCACCTGGAGCAGTTTGTCTGCCACTGCTTGCTTCTTATTACTCTCCAGTGCTTCTCCAAATGGATCTCCTCCCATTTTGCCTTACAGGTGCCTCTTTTGTGTTCTCTTGCATCTTGTTTCTGTCTCTCCTTTTGTGCACCCTCACAAGCCTCCTCCTGTCTTCTGGTTCCAGCTGCTACCACCTTTCCTAAAATGTGTCTAAGCTCAGGTGGCACCTTCCTCTCTGAGAAGCCAGAGCTTTGGCTGGCACCAGCAGGTCTGGCCTTGTGCAGTTCATGGCCTCTGCTGCTACCAAAACAGGCTCTGCCGTTTATGCCCCATACACCTCTGTGCAGGTCTCCAAGGTCAGAGCTGCTCAGTTCTGCTCCTACACCAATCCTCTCTGACACGAGTTACCAGACAATTTGCCCATGCAGGAACAGAACCAGGCAGATCACAGCACACTGTGCTGTCAGTACCTCTATTTCCTGGAGTTAGGATAATCACTTTTCAACTTAGACACGGATGATCAGCAATTAAGAACATGTGTTAACTGTTAGCATGAACAAACAAGTCACCTCCAAGCTCCTTGGAAAGAACACACTCTGCTTGGCTCAGTTTTCTACAATGAGGCTGCATCCAGGTCTGTCCTTGAGCCCCCAGCTGAGTGATCCCTGAAGGGTGTCCAGCTGGAGCTGCTGTGCTCAGTCAGGGGGTACAGTGGCAGAGGACCTAGAACTGCAAGCATTCCACAACGTTTCTTACCTCATAAATTCATTGTACTTAAAAGCAAGATTATAACCTCTTTTGACAAAGCAGTAATCCTGGTTTACATTTCCATCCATCTTACCTTCCTCTTGCTTCCTGCCAAGAATGTTTTGTAGGAAGTTGAGAATGTCAGCAAGTCGGTGGCTGAAATGCACTTCAAAAAGAAACTCACCTGCACTGTACTACTGCATGTGGTCCAGGAGTTCTGCTCCAGGCTGTCAGAACCTGCACAATGTGTTTTTCCAACCAAGAATCCCCAGGCACCATATTTACCCACCTTCCAATTAAGGTCTTTGCCCTCATTTCTCACACTTTCCAAGAACAGCTATGCAAGAACACCACCTTTATTTCATTAACAAGGCTCTTAATTCCCTTTATTTTAAAATTTTATGTACATATGAATGATCTGTATAATGTACACTCAATATAGAAAGTTTTTATATACTGGATAATGTATAGAACATTTCACAATTACACTAATTTCTTACATATCAACTTTTAAAGGTTTTTTTGCTGAAGCTTTGTCAATTTGGTCAAGCCAGTTATACATACAAATGTCTAATGCTGTTTGATCTGAGGAAGAAGATAATGTTAATGATTAAGGACATGAGTGAACTGGTGCAGGGACAAACCCTTTCAGGTCATGTTCAACAGGAGTGATCACATCAGACTGAGAAAACAAGGGATGCCCTTTTAGTGGGGGTTGGTGAGGTCAAAGTTATTTTAGCCCAATTCCTCTAGACTGTAGCTCAACTCCAGTCATGCTAATTCATAAAATATAAAAACTAGGAAAGTTTGATTCACAGTTTTGTAAACAAATATAAAGGAACAAAATGTGCTTATGTACAACAAGAAAAAATTCTTGTGTACCCATTTCAGCTGATCCACAGAGTGCTTTCTTGTGTTACAGTGTGGTAGTTAGAATCACCGACTTTTCCTAGAAAAACAAAAGTCATAGAAAAAAGGAATAACACTGTCATAAACACCTGGCAAGGCAGTAAGTTCAATGTATTGGAGGAAAGTGCTGTTCCTCATCACTGGCCAGTCTGCCTTTGTGTCTTGCACACGGATTTGCAGTCCCTAGCTGACATCTCCCACGTCGTTGTCTACCGGGGGTGGAACGTTGGGCATTACGGATGACGTTGTCCCTGCAGTGAGGTAACCAGCAACTCCAGGGCCTTTCGGGAGGAAAACAAACCATGGTGAGCAGTTTTCCTTCTACAGGGTGACTGGACAGCTTTATTCCCTCTGCTAACACTCAAGTACATCATCTAAGTCAACCAGACACCTTACACAAGAACATTTAAGAGTTTTTCTTTAGTTTCTAAAGTTCTTAGATTTCAAAGAATCTAAGACCTTTAAGTCTACAAAAATGGAATAGCTTGTGGGGACCATTCTTGGACTTGCTCGGTGTTTTTTATTCTGATATGCTAAATAAGTTACAAAAGAACCCCAACCCCCTCTCACCTTCCATCATGGAGGCAGCAGTAAAGAGGGGATGGCCTTCCTTTGCTAAGGAAAGGCCCTGCCATGGAATCAAAGTGTGTTCAAGCATGTGTTCCACTACTGGGCTCCTTGTGTATCCTTTCAGTGTTGTAAAGGTTTTTTTTTTCCAGCTGCAGATTTCAAGGAAGCTCAGTGGGCTGCCCCTTGAAGAAGCAGAGCTGTCTAAAGCACGTCTGGGCAGCATTTAGTGCCTTCTGCTGGAATAAGGTGACAGCATTCTTGGGATGCACAAACTCTGTGCTGGAGATGCACGATTCCTTACATTACTAACTGTCCATATTGATTACCACAGGGGCAATCAGTTTTGCACTGCAGGCAAAGCCCCTCGCCCTCAAAGCTTGGAATTGCAAGTATAGTCATGAAGAAACTTTCAACAAATGCAATAAAAATTTATGTTGCAGCATGAGGTGTTTTAACAGCAACTCTTATCGGATTAACAACTAGAAAACTGATCATCCACATGTTCCTGCACCAACACAGCAACTGACTTGGTGTTAGACCTACACAGCCAATATTCAACATGCTAAGTTCTGCTGGGTCCTGTACTCTCCCCCCTTAAGTCATCCTCACTGAGTTCTCCCAAATTTACTATTCCTTCCTGGCCCACCCTCCTTTCTCACACTACAGCCCAGAGCCAGAACATGGCTTGGTTTGTCTCCCTGTGACAGTGGGAGCAAGCAGTGCCTTTGGCAATAAAAAGCTCTATGACGGCAGGAGGGGACCTCTCTTTGCCAGCCCACCAGTGGAGCCTGCCAAGAGTCACACCCACTGTCATACGTCCTAGTGCAAAAATTCCCCGTATTCATCTTGTGCCTCAAACTTTTCCATTCTGGAGGATTCCTCACATAGTTCTGACATGGAGTTCCTGTGTAGTACCAGCAAGTACCAGCCAGTGCAGTTGTCAGTGCAGTGCTCCTGTGTGCTCGGAGAAGGCAAGTGTGTGGGAGCTGGGCACTTTGGGACCCCGCACTTGGCACAGCTCTAGGACATGCGTCTGGTACTCGGAATGCAGCGAGCGCAGCATGCGTTCTGCGAGGTGGTATCTACCTGCTTTAGAGAGCTACACAGAAGTTAGCAAGCTGCCTGACAGAGCAGATCTAAAGCCCACTTCTCAGGTGAAGGGGACTGCTGCCAGTTAGAAGGGAAGGAGAAGAGACACCTGAGGGAAGAGAAATAAGCAAGGGAAGTTTCAAGGGAAGTGCAAATAGCAAAGCAATTTGAAGCAAGACATAAGGCAGAATACAAGATAAGAGGTTAAAAATAAAGCTGGTAGTTTGGTTTCCATCTACACTTTGCATTTGTACAGCACCTTCATTCTACATCGGCAAGCACTTAAACATTATGCAATTTAAAAGCAGCACAGGCTTTAAGGCAATTGGAAAGCTGTATTGCCCCCAGTCTCACATGCTGACCACATCGGGTGTAGTTTCAGTTCTGGGCCAGTAATCAGCCAGCATTTTCTTCCTATTTCTAATTTATAGTATTTATGAAATACCAAGGGAATTCAGTACCAACTGGATCAGGCATTCCAGTGTTCTTTGTTAAAGTGGCATTAAACGGTATAAAAAACTGTACAAAACCCAGAAAACTCCTGTTCAGAGCTAAAGCAGAGTCCTGAGTGAAAAAATGTATCCAGTGTTGCAATATACCTACTCTCAAAATCTAAGCAATTACTCCTGGAATGTGTAATTCCTGACTTGAAAGGCTCTTGCTTCATTTTCTCAAAATACATGCTAGTATCTTGCAAGAAAAGCTTTGGCCATCTGATTATGAGTTAGGCTCAAAAGCTCCACCAGGATTCCTACATTGCGTTGGATGAGAAAGTTCCATGTGGCACATGGATGTGTCCACACTGCCTTGTCACAGAGGACTTTGAAACCTCACCCGTGAGGCAGAGATTTGAAGACCAAGTGTTTGTTCATCTGATGGCTACTGAGGAGTTAGAAGCTTGCATCATGTGTTGCTTCAGGCAAAGTTTGCTGCAATGTCATTACTTGCTATATCTGAAAATATTTTATGTGATAGAGAATTTTGGACTGTGATACTGTGTCTGTCAAGTGCTGCTTGAGTGAAGGAAGAACTAGAATTTGATTTGCTGTGACACAACTCATTTAGGATTATGTCTGCACAGTGAAAGGAAGCTCCCCTTAGCTGTCATCCTTTGTGTGCATACAGTGCACAGCACATACAGCTAAAATGCTCTTCTTCACTGCCAGTGGGACTGAGGTGGCACCCCTGGGGTGCCATTTCAATCTCAGTGGCACCAGCACCGGGGGACTCACCCAAAGTGCACCACTGCTGCAGTTAAGAATATGCTGCAAGCTCCACTTACAGGCACAAGGCCACCCTGGCAGGCCACGGATTCTGGCTGGAACACAGCCTCAAACTCCAACCTATTAGCATTCCAGCACTACAGCTACCTGCCTAACACTAAACCAGCATTAATTCACATGACCAACTAATACAGACAGCCTGAGTGATTTTGAAGACAGCTTACTCATCCCTTCAACCACAGAAAAATTGGCGTTCCAGAACTGAAGGAGACCGATCCTGAGAAAGCATGGAAGGCTACTGTTGTTCATCAGTTTCAGTAACAGCTCTGCTTTATCACTAGAGAGTACTCCCAACTCTTGCCACTCTCCAGATTCTATTGCTAAGTATGTACAGCAAAGAAAATGCAGAGAAATACATTCTCAACTAGCAAGAAGTTTAGCTTTTAATAAGTGTTTTAAAAAGTGTGTTTTTACAGCACTGAATGTTCAGACCATGTGATGGCACTAGATCCTGGGGATAAACAGTATCTCTAGAGTCCAGTCTGACAATTAAGTAACCATTCAGAATGATTCAGGACATAAACAGGAAAGAGTTGCTAACCTGTGAGGTATCCTGCTGTTTGTGCATCAGAAATGAACAAGTCGTGTTTCTGATCCTTGAAGGCACTCCACACAGAAGAACGAGACAGAATTTCATTTACCTGCAGTATTTGAAGAGATTAACACAGTGAGCAATTGCCATTTGTCGTGTTCTAGGCAAACAAACTCATTTTCTAGAGCCAAACCATTCTGAAGAGATTACCAAGAGCATGGCAGTAGTTCAGGCTGCAATACGGAATTTGCACACATTTCCAAGGAGACTTGCTTTTCCATGTGAATTGTGCAGCTGAACACAATGCTCAAAAAATGTCATTTCGTAGCTTGACTTTGTCCCTCGTTCCCCAGTTAGGTGACAAGGAAAAGCCACCCTACAAGCAGCTCCTTGACACCTACCAACAGCTGAGGTAGAATAGGACTTTTCCTGTAGTATAGCAAGATAAGAATTACTTGGAAGAAAGACCTATTCCAGTTTCCTCCCCTTGAGAAAGCTTTCAACAGAAGGGTAAAAGAAAGACAAAGAACTAACACAGTTACCAGGACAAATTTTACCAACTTGAATATACATCCATAAAGCTGCTGCAGTTGTCTACTTATTCAGAAAACAAAAAATCAATTTACATTTATAACACAAGTTCTGAAGAGTTGTCATTTAAGGCTAACTAGCTTATGGAACATTTCTGCACTTTGGATTTGTCTTTTTTATTAGTGCTCTTCACATGCATTGAACCAATGACTTCACAAGAAAGAGATGAAGACATTCCATACCATATGAGTTCACAGTTGCAGAATGTTAACATTTTAGGTGAAATGATGCATATGACAGCCAGAAAATTAAGTAAGGGTTGTTCAGAG
Source organism: Climacteris rufus (assembly GCA_013398175.1). NCBI lineage: Eukaryota > Metazoa > Chordata > Aves > Passeriformes > Climacteridae > Climacteris > Climacteris rufus. The sequence continues at coordinate 207,130 of VZRZ01007594.1, forward strand.
TTTGATCTTCCAAGTGTCAAAGCCCAGATAAGGACTTGTCATTACTTACCTGCTCCCCATACTGCAGGCTGCGAGACATGGATTTCAGAGTTTTAACAATCTGAGCTTTTGTTGCAGATGGGCTTTCCAGGTTCTCAAGACCAACACCTTCAAGCAGCTTTAGAAGATAAGGGACCAAATCTGCTTTCAAAGCCTGCAAACAAACATATCCAAATGACTTGTCTTAACATGAACTAGGAAGTCCATACAGATGTTTTACATTACTAGCATTAGTGTGAACCAGGGCAGTCAACAGCTGTAACTACATATGCTAAAGGCTAGTTTATTTTTCCTGAGCTGTATGAATAGATACAGAAGAAAGCAAAGATACTGTCCAGCAGTTCTGCTCTGTCTAGGTGTAAACTCAGATGAATTAGCTGGCATTTCACTACACTTTCTCAGTGGACAAAATACTACCCTATGCATTAGGCTTCAGTGCTCAGGTAACATCCTTGAACAGGTCTGCATTTGAGTTAAAGAACTGACTTTTCCAACAAGAAAAGCCCATTAGCTAAGTGCCCAGGAGGGTTCCCAGATACCATCTAAATCTAACAGCTTAGATATACCCAAATATGAAATACCACATTTTACAATCTGAGAACATACTACTTACTTGGGCTACTAGGTCAGTTTGTTCCTTCTGGAACATTCGGTTCAGTGTTTCACAGGCCATGCCAACCACATCTGACCTCTTCTTCATTCCGTTCATGAGAGGGCCAATGGTCTCCAGTGATGCCATTGCTCGAACACAAAGCTGTAGAGAGACAAACATCCAGAGGACTTTATTTTATGCCAAGATTAATGGTTATTGCAGATATGGTCAGTCAAGGCCATAAATGTCTCAGTGTTTAATCTATCAATTCTCCATTAATTAGCTGTACATCCCTGCTCATCTGTTACACAGTACTTCTAGTTAAAATAATGCCCTTCTAGGAACACTACTAAACAATACAAATAAATCCAGTTATGCTTTTTCCCCCCTCAAGCACTTAAATGACCCAGTACCTCATTGTCAGACAATATGTGCATGACACGAATGGCACTTTTAGGAATGGCGTTGTTCTTGTGATTCATAGCCTGAATTATCTTGTGAAGATGACCAAGAGGAGGAACTTGATCAGCTAGCTGAGGCTGGGCACTGAACAGGCACACAGTTGCTGTGGTAATGGTTTCTAAAGTTTCCCCCTGCAGAAAATTGAAAAGCAACAGGAAGTGTAACTCAGTAAAGCCTTACGTATCATCATAGTAACAACATTTCTCACTTGCTCTGCATTGTGGATTTTTTTCCCTAATACTTTTATGTCACTTTGCTCTCAAACTGTTAAAGCAACAAATTAAGAATGTGATCAGCTCCAATAGCGGCAAGCATTCATTAATTCCACGAAGACAGACCACATGGAAATTCCTAAGCACTACTGACAGCACCTTGAGAATCCAATGTCTGGCTAAGTTGCTTGGTGGAAGCATGACAGCATGGATGCTCAGGCTGACCACCTGAATTCCTAAAGGCTTCTGCAGTCTGTGCAGCAGCACTTGCCACACTTGGTGTATTCTGCCTGCCTCTACAAACTGGTATCACATCTTCATAATAAAGATGTCTGTTTTATTCAACATGCAAATTAGGTTCCACCCTGCAAGTCTAACCCAGAATCTGTCTGAACACTGTTTAAAAATTCATTTTCAAACTGTAACACATCTGCTGTACCAATTACACTAGCTGTTAGGTGGCAGTCTTCTGTAGGTCACGTAATTTACAGAGTGGGAAGATCTTGTTGCAGGAGGACAACAGACATGTCGAGCCAAAAACTTTTAGGTGGTGTAGAACAAGTCCCACTTTGTTAGGTTGGTCAGTCACGGAATAATTAAAAGACACTTCATTTATTCAGCCTCCTCTGTAGCACAGAAATCTCTAACAAAAGACTTTAACCAAAGCTAATTCTGTGGCTTGAGGGACTTTAAAAGCCCTGACTTGTGTTCAGAACTTGCCTGAACATATCAACATGCTTTTACAGAGAGTCAGAAAGCAGACAAAAAACCCCATTCACGATGGGAATAAAGTCTGAGAGTCTAAGTTAATCAGATACTAAAAGACTAGGAGCTTGAGAATGCTAGGCAAATTCAAATAGTAGAATCAGAAAAAAAAAATCTTACATGGGGGTTATTTTTTTCCAGTAGTTCAGTAAACTTTTCCAACAGTGCAATGAGAAATTCTCTTGGTTTCCGTAAAACCCAGGCCGGCTGGGCAATAAAAATCCTGAGGAAGACTCCCCCCACTGAAAGTTCACCTTCTGCCTCACCATACACCACAGCAAAGTCTTCAGGCAGCTGTTGAATTGTAAAGTAGAAAGAGTTATTGGCAAGAGAATTTGTGAGAGCTGCAACTCTAAGTAGTCAGGGTCACTAACTAAGTGTATTCTCTGAAATAGAGCTGTGCAAGACCAACAAACACTTCATCCTGAAGGAGCACAAGGCAAGAAGTGGCAGTAGAGTGAACAGTGCAGTGCAGGCAGTACGACTACAGTGAACTTTTCTATCAAACACAAGTAACTAAGCCTACAACTCCAACAGTAGTAAGCCCAAGTTCAAGAGAAGTACCAGCAACAAGGCCTATGATACAACAGTCCTTTCCTTCCTTTTCTGCACACTTCAGGGAAAAGTTTCTCACTATCAATCTAGAGAAGTTTCTAGTTTTCATCTGGATTAAAATACCTATCCTGCATGTGTTTAGAAATTGGTTTAATGTTGAAGTAGAGCACTGTTGGGAGGAAGTCATGTCTGGCCTTTCACAGATATCGGGAACACTAAATAGTAAACAGCTCACTGATTGGCCTGATACCAGGGAATGGCTTAGGCTAATATTTTTTGAGACTCTGACTTACTACAGTTACTGCAAATTTAGTGAGAGCAATTTTACTGTGGCTATGTAGTTACTGACAATACTTTTTCCAGGAAAGCACATTTCTCTTTGTTGCTGACTTCTGATGAGTTTTAGAATGACCTGAACTATCAGAAAATTCAGAGCATGCTGACAGTGGTTTTACCAGTACATGTCTAATTTCAAGGTACAAGTAGTAACAAAATCATGAGTTCAACATTAAACCAGTTATGTTCTCAGAACAGCAGTGAATTCCTGTTAGTACTTTGAGAGAAAAGCCTGCCAGAGTTACATACATGCATCTATCACCATCTGGCTTACAGCCTCCCTGGACCCACTCAAAGCAGGAACAGTATACTTTTACCTTCCAGTTAGCATCAGGGTTGTCCCTCTGAAGTTTAAAGTGCCTTTAAAAAGAAAGTAAGTTTTAACAAGCAGTAAAAGAAGCAGTTTTCTTCCCTACTTGACACCTCAGTCTCCCCTCCAGGCATTATGAAGCAGTTCAGTTTCTAAACCCCATTCTCTCCCCACTTTAAGATCCCTCCAAATCTTACAGCAGTGAGCATATACATGGATTGTGCACACACTGCACCTGCATCACTGACTTCCAGGCACAATACAGAAACAGTGAACAAGTTTCTTTTCACTGAAGTCTGGCTTGCAAGGATTCTACTATTTAGATGCTCAGTCTCTGGTTTACTGCCTCTAAGAGAGTGTCTCAGGTAAGGATAACTGGGTCAGTAGGTTTCTACATACTCAAGCATCATTTCTCGAACGGTTGTTGATACTCTCTCCCTGGAGCTGTCATTCCAAATTAATTCTGGATTTTCATGAGTTCCCTCAAAGATATGAACAGCAGCTTCAGGGTTGTCTCTCATAGCATCCATGAAGACGCCAGGTAAAAATTTCATTAGTGTAATTCTGACCTAGAAAGGGTGAACACAAATGTCATTTAGCGTCTCATAAAGACAAACTAACAAAAACAGAAAACTCCACAAAGTCAAATTGTCTGTAATGCTATAATTGTCAACTGCTAGACCACAACCCACAAAATAAAATAGTGCCATAGTTTCAAATAACAATAGCCAATGGCAATGAAATCTAGGTCTCTACTGTTAAAGTCATTACAAATGGAAACAAATTGCTTATACTAATTACTGCACATACAACGGCTTCTGAAAGTCTGCTCACAGATTAGAAGTTAACTTATTTTGAAAAAGCCAGATTGCTCTTTACATGAATATTCCAGAAACAGAAGAGGATTTTTTTTGCTCATCTTTAGAGAGAGGCAGGTACCAAGATCAGAGTGCCAACATGAGCTGTTAAGATTCTTACCTTTGGACCCACCAGCTTATCTGCAATCATTTTGGCAAAAAGCTCTGCCGTCTGGGCTCGGACCTGTGGATGAGTTGAGTTGCAAAACATATCTAGTAAGTAGACTAAAGCACCTGTAACAAAGAGATAGGAAACATTCTTTTTTTTCTGGTCACAGGTAGTAGGAATTCTCCAGTTCCACACTGATTATTCTAAGGGGAGGAGTGGCCACTCTATCCATTTTAAGTCCAGTGCTGCAGAAACATTTGCTTTCAGTGTAGTACTATACCTTTTGCCATGGCCTCTTTAATTATTTTTGTGCTAGATGTCAAAGCATACAAAGTTTCAAGGACAAGCTGCCGACCTGTCAAAATACAAAGCATTAAGAACTCTGAATCACAAAGACTGTAACTAATCAAAGATAAATGCAACTGATCTTAACCGAAAACTGTGTCAAAACTGCAATAAAGCTTATGAGAATTACAAGTTTAGGGACTTCTGGCTAAACTAAGTTAGTTAAGGAACATCAAATCAATCACACATTCTAGTACAGCATAACTTCTTAATCAGATGCTTATTAGCTAAATTCCCAAGAATAATTTGTCAGTGGAACACAATTCAAAAGTAATCAGAATATTTGCAATTCATATGTTTCAGGTCACACATTTAAGACAAGAAACTGGTTACACAGAACATTTTTGTAAATCGTCCTTACTAGCTTTGGTTATGAGTGTCACTAATGTTTACATCAGTAGACAGAGTAAAAGTGACTTAGCTGCATATCATGGGACCTGTGAGATGACAGAACTGGTCTAAATTTTGCATTTGTTTAAAAAAAAACCCTATTTCTATTCCTGCTTCCTGTCATCTTTTTTAAAAAAAATGGTGGTGATCCCTTTTTGCTAGCTCTGCTTTTCTTATATGGAGGGGGCTAACTGACAGCTGAAGTGCTATTCACTAGGACTGGGCACAGAAGCAACATGTTTCACTGAGAATGTAGTTCAGTCCTGTCCTCACTGCTGTCATGAACAGCTGAACAACTGAAATGGGGCACAGCAACAAGTGGGAAGCCTGTGGAAAGCTTTGTTCTGATATATGGGTATTCTCACTGTAGTTTCTCTTCATAATCCAGCTCTCTATCCTATAAAGCTAGCAAGGCTGTTTTAACATAAACTCAGTGCTAAGGTCAGCCAGCTGCATTATTAATTTCTGAGTTGGAAGCCCTTTCCCTTGCAAGATGGAGAATCTTAAGGTACATACTTGAAGGTAAGGAATGCAGGAGTGCCAGTAAATTAGCAAGAACCATTGCCTCAGCAATGTTGTTAACACATTCTTGATTACTCGTTACTATGTTCACTACCTACAAAAGATCAGAAACAACCTTTGGTTATATTCCAGCTTATATTAAGACACTTTCCAGAAAATGCAGTGTATTAAGTCAGCCACTTCATGGCCAATAGAGCTGCTATTTATAACATTTATTCCAACCACCAAATTGTCTTGTCTCCTTAGGAAAGAAGGATGGAAAGACAAAGGCACAAAGCTCTCACACGTTCCTCCAAGTAGAAACTGGCACCTTGGAACCCCAATCTTAATACTTTTTAGATGCTATCCTAACAGTTACAGGATCAGGTTTGTTTATAGTGACTATATAAAGCATCCAGACAGGGAGATTAGGAGTTTGTGGGGGTTTGTTTGTTGGGTTTTTTACCTCCAGAGCCAACTGCTGCACCAGGCCAGCTCCATGAACACGCAGAAGGGAGAATATCAACTTAAAGTGCCCTATGCATTCACACTCAGAACCTGTAAGAGACCAAGGAAGTCACTCTCCATGTTAGCCAAAGCATTCACTGAAGACTGTCCCAAGCCCACATTTCACTATACAGACAGCTGTTAAAGGCTACACAGCTATATACAGTCTGCCACAGTGGTGCCACAGCACCAGCTACAGAGTTAGAAAACTATGAACCCCTCTCTATTAATCCAGCTTCCACAAAATTGCAGGTCAACAATATTTCAAAAACAGAGGATACCTACCCCTCTCTAAGGAAAGTAACTGAGGTAGTTCTTGGACTACCCGGTTACTTGTATTCTTACAAAACAACAAAGCAAATTCCATAATTTTATTTCTCACTGATCATCAGTACCTCTTGTCTTCAAATACACTTGCCCTTTCAGAATGTCCCAGCTCAGAGCAGGGTTGCCATCTACAGCAAAAACAGCTGCCTTCAGGTTTATAATTGCAAACACAGAGAACCCAGTCTGAGAACATCCTAACCAGCTGTTACGAGATGCCACAATAGTGACATGATTTGCTTTTAGAAGTAGCATATAATACAGTAGGAAAACATCCTGATCATTTGTCTCAGGCTTTTCCAGCCTGTACATGGATGTCTGCTCCTAAAACTTTGCTGGTATTAGATGCCCATTCTCAAGAGCATCTTTTCCTTCTTTAGTAAGGCACTGACACAAGTGCCATTTAGGTGTTTACTAGCATGCAGCACTCAGTTCAAGGAGGTTCTTTCTCATGCAATGGAGCTTAAAAATTAGTTGAAGAGTCTTTGAAGGATTACAGAAAGTTTAAGTCTTCCTAGCAACAGTAGGATTGAATTAAGAGTTAAAATCTAATGATTCAGTGATGAAAACAGGTAAGGCTTGAATTTAACCCAATACTATCTACTGATAATGTCCTCTGGGTAAGGAAAAATATAGCAAGCTTATATGGCTTATCAACAATGTTAAAGTGTTAGCCAGCAAAACAAGCTTCCTTCTCACTGGAAGATGAAGAGTACAGAAGTCCACAATTTTTTAAGGTTGACCACAAAAGAGTATCAGGGAAGCTTAGTTTTAAGCCTACCTGGGTTGTGTTTTATGACATTTCTCAGAGCCTCAAGGGCCATTTCAACTCTCCGTAAGCGATCTCCATGTTGGTTGGACTCCACTTTCCCAGTCTGAGTTATTGCCATTAGTGTATGAAGGTACTGTGCTTGTGAGCCTACATAATCCAAGAGGCTTGCAGCAAATGCTTTAGGAAGCTTTAAAGTAGAGAGGAGAGCATTTTTAGTGTGATGATGTGTGTGATGAAACAGCACCCACAAGAGAAGACAATGTATCCAAATAACTCGTACATTTCACATACTCCTTTCTTCCAGACAGACAACACTTCTCTATGATCACTATAACATCTGGATCACATTAAATCTATTGCTATCTAAACACACCCTTAAAAAGCTGCCACTACTCCAACAGGTGTGTGTTTGCCCATATAGACAGATGGACTGCAAAACCAATAGGCAGAATCACCACCTCCTGGAATTACTGAATCAACCCAAGTGTCTGCATCACAAGCTTGTAGAGAGAAGTCATTAAGACATCTGAAGCAGCACATCTCATGACAGACTAATTCTTTTAATTTATTCTGCTCCAGTAAAGACCTCTCTCATAACATGCTGATCTTGAAGGAAGTTTCCATAAGATTTTGTATTTTCTCCATTCTGTTTGCACTGACAGATCGATAAACAGGAAGAAGTAGCATTCCAAACACCAGTTTCAACAGGAAGATTTTAGCTACATCTCACCTCTAGCTGGAAGGTAGGGACCTCATTGTAGACTCTAACAAAAATCTCTCCCACAATAAGTTCCTTTGCATGGTCACTGAAGACAAAGTCAGATCCATAGCTCTTGTCACAATCACCCTTTAAGCAGAGATAAGCAGCACAAGCTCAGACAGAAAATAATCTTGTAGGAAGTGTAAAGCTATAATTTGATAATGAAATAGGCAACATTTGAACAGAAAACTTAATGCTTCAGCAAGTCAGAAGCTCAGACAAACATAACAAGAAATGAACAAGCAAATTCTTAGGTTTTTTTTCTTTAAAAGCTATTGAATGAAGAAAGTGACTTAGGAGTAGACAACAATGGACACTTGTATTACAATACTATTGCATCCCAAGTGGATGTGAGAAAAAACAGGGTTTTTTTTAAAAATAGTAGTGGGATTTAAAGAGTATCTTACTCTCTTAATCATGCTTTCTTGTTGAGATTCCAAAAACTCAAGTAACTCAGCTCTTGTCCCATTGTTCCAGATCAAGTAGGGGTTCTCTGTGTTACTGTTAAGCATCTTGAGAGTCTAGGCAATAAGGAATTTACACAATGTAACACATTTACAACACTTTTGGATCGTTATGCTAAGTAATCAGCATGTTTCATGGTATTAGTCAATCCAATCTCATTAGCAACTAGACCAATTACATAAGGAAGTCTGAAGTGTGAAATTACCCATGTTGGAAAAACATCTACACTTTACCTTTTTCTTTATTCTGCTTTGAGATACACCTACTTCACCTACTTCAGATCCCCCGTCTACTTTTGACACCGAGAAGCAACTATCTGCAGTACCTCTTTAGAGATTACTTCCTTGACACCATTTTTAAAGAGATAAGCTTAGCCTTTGCTCTCCATCATCATTATATCCTTAAACCTTCAACAATTAACTTTTGTTCCCATATTTGTTTTGCAAATATTATCCTATAAGGCACTGCTCCTGTCCATAGTGTTTGAGACTGAACCAGTTTATTTTCCTGGCAGTTAACCTAACAACAAAGGAAAATCACACTGCTGTTGTCAGTATCAAGTTGGTCTAAGAGAGTTCAATGTTTTAGAAGTGACCAGGTACTCCTGTCATAAATCACTAGAGAAAGTTTTGGCCAGCAGACACTTACCTCAGCAGGACTGACCACAGCAAGTTTTCTTGCAATATAGGGTGTTAACATTCCAGCCAAGCTTTTCCTGATGGTTGGGTTTTCAGGGGTAGCTTGTTCTTCAGAAAGATACCCTCCAAGGCGACTCAAGGCCAGAAGACTGAGCTTAGCAAGGCTATTTGCTACCTCCTGTATTTTGAAAAATACAGAGACAGTTTGATAAAACCTAGAGTTTTCTTCTGATAGTAAAAATTAACTTTTATACTGTCTGCTATAGATGAAAGTCTCTTGCATTAAGTCTATTAGGAACCACAGGTTTTGGTAGCTTTAGCATTTGAACTCTTTTATAAAACCCAAAAAACCCAAAATCGTAAGAGTGTATACACCACTACACAAAAATTCCCTTGCAAAACTCTGCAATTCAGTGATTCTAAAAAGTATTTGAATACACTGGGTCTGCTAGAAAGAGATGGCAAGCAACAACCATTGGTTGTTGAAAGCACCTTGGCAACATTACCTGGTGGTTTGAATCTTCACTTTTCTGAATGCCACTCTCTTCCAGTGTATAGTCATAGTTGAAGAGGTAACCCAGTAAATACCAGAGAACTCCAGCTTGGAACAAGTGTGTTTGTAGCCAGTAATCCAAGGCAAAGGAGCTAACACACTCTACTCCTAAAGCAGCTACTCGTGGTATGGTCTGAGGGAGAAAAAAAGTTTGCCTTAGTACTTGTAACCAAAGAATGGCAACTGGTTTCCTTACCAAAGATTTAAAGCCAAAGCTTGCTAATTCTGCAGTACTATCTAAGCAGCACAGAGATGAAAACTGAAGTAGATATAATATGTGCAGTTAAAGTATTTGGTAACCAACAAGGTTAATTAGTCAGCATCTTTCAAAGGGAAGAGTACTTGCATAGTTATTTCAAATTATTAGAAAGAAGCATTGATGAACTGATGGAAAAACAACTCAAAAAGGTGGCAGAAATTTCCAGGTGAGTTTTCTATGGCAATACATGCGTCCTGCAGGGACTAAAGAACATACAACCATATTCAGTCAATCCCCATAATCTGGTTTTAGTCTCCTGTTTTCACATACACCCCATGAAAAGACAAGCTTTCCTTTCTTAATTCAGACAAAATCCAGAATTTATACAACAGGAGGCAATTTCAAAAGAGCTAAATGGCCACAAAACTTCTTGAATACTGTTCCCGGAGTTTATCTGATTTTTATCTAAGAGTCTATCTGCTTATGTAAGATCTAGTTGTAGTACTTTTATCTGCTGATTTAGTACAGTAAGCCAAGCAGCTAGACATGTCAGGTAAAAGGGAAAACTACCTGAGTCTTTACAGTGACTGCAGTTTAAGTCTGCTAAATGGATTCAAATACAAGCATTGAGAAACAGCAGTTGAGTTCTCTATCTCATAATGACTGGCTGGGATCTTACAGAAGGCTTTGACCAGTCACTGCAACTGTAAGGCTGAGAAAACTGGGTTAGTCACCTCAAAGCCTTTTCCAGGCTGAACATAATTGTGGCCTCCCAGTACCTGAGGGAGCCTAGGTGAAATAAGGAAAGGGACCATTTATGAGGACATGAAGTAACAGGACAAGGGGAAAAGGTGTTGAACGGAAAGAGAGCAGGTTTAGATCAGATATCAGGAAGAAATTCTTTACTGTGAGGGTGGGGAGGCACTGGAACAGCTTGCTCAGAGAAGCTGTGGATGCCCCAGTCACTAGAAGTCTTGCAGGCTAGGTTGGATGGGGCTCTGAGCAACCTGGTCCAGTGGATGGTGTCCCTGATCACGGCAGGGGGTTGGAACTGGATGAACTTAAGGTCTCTTCCAACCCCAACCATTCTATGATTCTATGACTGTCTTAGCTGCCTTAAAAGCAGAATATTCCCCTGAACATTTAACAGTTAAACATCCATTTAGACAAAGGAAAGGAGCACTTACCTTGCCATAATACAGTAGTCTACAGAGGTCCTTAATTATGTTAGGCATTTCTGTAATCTTCTCTCTGCATTCCTCAAACTGAGCTGCCACACTGTAACACTTACTAATGTATCCACATACCTACAAAAAGTAATATTGTATTGGTTCCAAGTGGAGGAAAAATCCATGTTTACAATCCTATTTTGAATATATATTACATCAATATTTTTATTATATATATACACACATATTTGCATTTATTATATTATACATATACACACTCTATATAGTCTTCTGAGAAGATTATACACTAAGTTAAAGCTGCTGCAACTTACCTGGACAGACATATCATCTGGTTTACTGGAACGAGTCAAGACTGCTACACACCGATTAAACGCTTCCTGCAATACCTGTGAGGATTGGATGATGCACAAGTTCAGTCACAGCAAAACCAGATGGAGGCCCTCAGAAACAAAATGTTAGCTGGTAAAGTAATTTTTAATGGCTGAAGGGAAACATTTGACAAAAATCTGCAGCTTGCTCAAAAGGTTTGTCGTTCAAAATTCCTTGCAAGTGCTGATAATAACCTTTGATGCTTTAAGAGCTGACAGCCTCACACATGTGGGCCAATACCTCAGTCAGTGCGTGGATGACACTAAGTTGTGTGGGAGTGTTGATCTCCTGGAGAGTAGGAGGGCTCTACAGAGGGATTTGGACAGGCTGGATCAATGGGCTCAATTGTATGAGGTTCAACAAGGTGAAATGCTGGGTCCTGCACTTGGGTCACAACAATCGCAGGCAGCGCTGCAGGCTGGGGGATGATCGGCTGGAAAACTGCCTGGCAGAAAAGGGCACGGGGGTGCTGGCCAACAACCAGCTAAACATGAGCCAGTGTGTGTCCACGTGGCTGAGAAGGACAATGGCAGCCTGGCTTGTATCAGAAATAGTGTGGCCAGCAGGACTAGAGCAGTGATAATCCCCCTTGCTCAGCACTCTCAGCACTCGTGAAGCTGCACCTTGAATCCTGTATTCACTTTTGGGCCTCTCCCTATAACAAAGACATTGAGGGACAGGAGCATGTCCAGAGAAGGGCAACAGAGCTGGTGGAGGTTCTGGAGCACAAATGTGATAAAGAGCAGCTGAGGGAGTTGGGGTTGTTCAAGCTGGAGAAGTGGATGCTCAGGGTGACCTTTACTGCTCTCTATAGCTGGCTGAAAGGAGGTTAGAGTGAGGTGCTGGGCTAGTCTCTTCTCCCAAGGAACAAGAGACAGGACAAGAAGAATTGGCAAGTTGTGCAAGGGAAGGTTTAGATTAAATATTAGGAACAACTTCTTCATTGTAAGGATGGTCAGGCATTGGAAAGGCTGCCCAGGAAAGTGGCTGAGTCACCAGTCCTGAAGGTATTTAAAAAGATGCGTAGATGTGATTTCATGGAACTTGTCAGTGTTGGGATAAACAGACCTTAAAAGTCTTTTCAAACCTAAATAGTTCTATTATTGTTACATGTGCAATGCAAAGCCCTTCTGCTTAAGTGACTTGTTCACATTTATCTATTCTTTCACATACAAAATGCAGCAGGTCTCAGTAGTTGTGTAAAGGAGTACAGAAACTTCATATGTTGCTTGCTTGTTATGGAATAGTTCAATAGACAAGCCTAAGTCCAGAAAGGGGTATATTCTGAAAGATGTATCTGAGTTGTTAAGAATGACAGGTGTCTCAAGACTAAAAGTGATTCTCAACTGCATGTGATGTCCTATGCATTGAGGATCTAAAGATTTCCAGCTATGGAAGAGTTAGACTAAAGGAAATGCATTTCAACACGTTTCTTTGCATTTACCTCAATTCCACTCTCTCTCCTCAGCTCTTCTGCGTTTAATGCTGAACAACTGACAGTATGAAAAGCAAGTTCTGTAGCAGCAGGCAACAGGGGAGATTCTTTGGAAAATAAACTGTCATCTGATGTTTCTATGGTAATGGTCTTTATCAGCATAGGATAGCCTGCATACTTGTACGGTTTCAAATCTGAAAGAGGAAAAGAAGTCCAAGTTTACATATATGTGGAGTCTAAGCCATTTAAACCACCACACAATCATCTGTGGAAGACATATCAGATATACAAGGAGTAGGACTCAAAGAAAACCAACACCTGGGAAAACAGAGCAAGACTGAGCAGTCCACACAATCTGACTCCTCTTCACATAAAACTCTGTTCATGCTGGACACTGACAGAGCTTCACAAAAAGAACTCATTTAAGATTAAAAAGACTTGTATCCAGCTCAGTAAGCCCCCAAGCTCAGAGTCTTCCCATTGACACCTGTCCCACTCCAGAGAAACACAAGTATAGCTTTGCCTGTGTCTTAGGCCAGGATTAACTGACAATAAGCCTGTAAGGACTTTGTCCAGTTTGACACAACAATTTCAAGTTTTAAATTGTATTTTTCATTCCTTTAGAGTTCAACAGTGCTAAAGAATAATGTCATTTTTCATATGGAGCCAACTGCAAGCCAACCTGTATAAGTCTGTAATGATGCTGTCCCTACCTGCACACAACTGACAAAACTATGACTGCATGTGAGGTTCTTAGTTTACCATCACAATGTAACACACAGCAAAACACCACGGGCTCTGCAAGACTTGGATATGGCAGCAGCTACCAGCCTTGGACTGTAGCTGGAGCCAAGTGTTAGGGTGCTGTAGTTATCCCTCTTTCCCAGTAGGGCAGCGAGATGGAGTCCTCTGGTGAGTGTGCTGCAGTACAACCTAACCTAACTGGTCACAATTCCTGCAAGAATGTCTCATTTTTAATAGCCAGATGGGTGTAATCTCATGTATAACCAGAATCTGGGTGACTGAGTAATAGTGAGGACTTTTCTGCATAGACAAAATTCTCCATATGGAGGATGTTTCAAACTGCTTAGTACTGGGGCAGAGAACTTCAAAGAGCTATTCATGCATTTTTTGAACTTTTATTGCAGATGAGTTTACCTCATGGGAAAAAAAAAAAGTCCTATTTTGAAGTCCTTTAGCTACATAATGTCGTGGCAAGTCAGAAACCAGATCAACAGAGCACAGACTTAAGAACAGAGAAGACTAAAACTGACTGAAATGACCACTGAAGAAATTAACATAAAACATTGTTCTGAGGCAGCATGCTTACCTTCCTTATGCCTGTTGAAGAGAATGCTTTGAGTTTTCAAGATCAAAATTATATTTTCTGGATCTGGCCCATCTATCACTTTGGCAGACTTAGTGCATAGAAACTCATAAGCTTTATTAACTTTTTCAAACATATCCTGCAAATAAGGAGGAATAGTTGTAAGGGTTGTTAAGAAGCCTCTAAATTACTAAAGCATCAGTTTAGATGCAGGCAAAATAAAGCATTTCAGGTTACTAGCAACACCACCAGCTTTGTCCTCTCAATGCACTTCAGGAAACACATCATAGATCAGTTTTCTTTTGTCTCCTAAACTCTGCCCTAGATAAGAGACTTCAACTAAGTCAATCACACTATAACAAAAGCAGCAAGTACAGCTATATTGTGAGAATGGGCAGAGGATGCAGTCTGTCTTTGAAAAGGAATAAAAGAGCTTACTTAAGTCGTGTAACTCTCTAGAGCTTTCCAGGGTGTGGGTCTGATCTGACTACATCAGTCTACCACAGAAATCCTAAATCCATGAATAACACCAGTTACATTATTTATCTGTAGCATTAATCTGTATTTTAGTATTCACTTAGGGCATAGCTTTTCAAAGGAAGAAAGAAAATTTAAGAGTGTATTTTAAAATTTTTAATACACATAGCAGCTGAATTTGACCCTATTTGACCATAAATTTGTGCTGTACATACCCTGCCTTCTGGATTCTTGTCTGGGTGGTATTTTTGAGCCAGTCTGAAGTAAGCTTTCCTGATTTTGCTTTCGTCATTTCTACAATAAAAAAACTACAGTCAATTACACTGAATAACAAAAAACCAAAAACAAGCATAGCAAAACTAGCCTGGATTCTGACAACAGTACTAACAGGAACTGCTCTTGAGTGAGAACTCAAAAGCTCTCATATTTCCATTTGAAAACTCTGCTTCATAATCTCACACTGAATAGGGGGGTGATCTCGTGGCCACAGAACAGATAATTTTAGGAAGTGAAAGTATCTTAGTGCCTCTTGCACCTTATATACTAACTAAAAGGTGCTTGAAGTCCCTGAATATTTTAAATGAAGAATCTAAATGAGCTACAAGTGATAAAAGTTAGTATTTAATGATTTGCAGTAAGTGCACTGCTCTTGGAGTTCTGTTCTTAGAAACCAAAATAGTTGAGGCCTGAAGTCAGAAACCAGTGGTAAGCCAGGAGGCAAAAAAATTCTAAGGATATAATCACCAAGGTAAAGGGCAATATGTGGGAGGGAAAAGAACGACTAGAGGAAAAAGGTCCACTTTGAACATATTCAAGTTCTGTCATATTCTTTGCTCACTATGGTTGAGTCTAATGCTTGTCCTTCGAAACAGCAGAGCTCAAAGCATTCTTTTCCCCAGTTTCTGCCTATCTAAACACCCTTATAATTATTCTTTCAAACACTGGCATTTTGTTTCCAAGCTTTTTTTCTTTTTAGCAAAACAATCTTTCACTGTGAAAGAGGAAGATGCTGTGCTTAACTGAACTGGTACCACTGGCTGCTTCCAAGTACTGAGGTAAGAAACTTCAGTTTGTTCAGTGCACGGAGTTTATATAAAAGTAGTTATACAACTTTAAGTCCTGAAAACAACTTACTGGCCTTGTCCTCTGGGTAGGTTAAGAACTTCATAAGCATCATCTATTGACATGGTGGGTGGCTTCTTCTCCACCTCCTTCTTCCAAGCTTCTAAGGTATCTTTCAACAGTTTAACCTACACAATTACAATTTATTAGTGTTCCATTTATGCTGACACATTTTTTAACAAAATGCCGTTTAATTCATGAATCCTCTACTTGATTTAAGGTAAAAGCACCTTAAGATTAAAATGACTATGTAGGAGTCACATTAGAAGACAGAGAATTACCTAAGATGTAGTTCACATCTCAATAAAATAAAAACTGCAACAAAGCTGCATGAATAATACAGACAGATCTAGTCCATAGACTTGCACCAAAAAAAAGTCATCGCTTCAGTGAATGCACTGACATATTAGCTCCATTTCTTGTGCAGCATGGACAAGCAAGAACCCCAAAGTCACAGTTCCCAATGCCCCTTCCCCGTGCCCATTGGGTTCACTGAAACGCTCTTTGAAGTTTCTTGGATGCTTTATTTTGTTTTTCAAGTAGCCACCACAAGAAGGATATCCTTATGTGGTTGCTATATGGAAAGAATACTACGCTGTTTTAAGGTAGTATTTAATGTATTTGCTTGTGGATTGTAATTCAGGATAAAGCAGTTATTTGCAACAAACCTAGCATTTGATTTTCTTAATATTTGTTACAAATCCCCCTTATAGGGCTGAAAGATCAAGAACTAAATGAATCCTAAAATACTTCTTACTTACTGGATCTTTAATTGGCCAATCTGGAAATCTGAGCGTATCACAAAGGTGCTTGAGGTAATAAATATTACAGAACAGCTCATTTTCCAGTTGTGGATAGTTGATAACTGGGATGGGACAGTATTGGTAGAGTGCTCTGGTATTGCTTTGAAGACGAGGGGTGAAGTCAGCAAGATGAGCAGCAATCTTCTCTATCATAAGACGCCTAAAAGTTACAAAGTTCAGTTTAGCACTTGCCCAGCAGTCCTCAATCCTCACTCACTGTACAAGTGTGTTCAATGATTTCTTCCAAAAATATTTTTCTTAATGGTTTCTCACATTTCAGAAGGGATTTAGAATAGGATTTTGTCCTATTCTGTAACAGAGTTATTTAAATGCCACGAAAATTAGTTTATTAAAAACAACGTAAAGTGACATTTTGCCTTTCTCAACACCTCTTTACTTTCTGGAATACCCTAATATTCCAATGTATTGGAATATTAGAGACACATCTCAGAGATAGGTGCTGGTAACAAAAAAGTACATATAAATGAGTAAGTATAAAGCACTCCACATACACAGCCAAGGCTCCATTCACAAAAGGAACTTCAGATTTAAAATGTTGTCAGAAGGTCAGGGGAATACTGCCCTTCTAGCTGCCCCTCTCCCTTGCCCTGGTTATTTCTGATCAGAGCAAAGGGCAACGCAGGACATTGCCCTCACAGAAAGCAAAGAGAGAAGTTAATGAAACCATTGAATCCAGGCATTTTCAGCTTTCTTTAAGAATATAAAATACAGGACCTCTTCAATGTAAGTTGTAGATCAGATTTATTTGTCCCTGACAGAAAACGGTTACCTCATCTCATTGCTCCAAATTGCTTCTGGAGTGTCAAATTCTCCAAGGAATATCTCAGAAAACTTTTCTGGTTCATAGTTTTCTAAATAACACACCATTGCTTCAGGAAGAATGTGTCCAAGTACGCTTCTCTGAACTATATCTTGACTTTTTGTCTAGAGAAGAGATCACATGGTCATCTCAAAAGTTACTGAATTCTGTCCTGCTAACTAAGTTGAGACCAAAAAAACTCTCCCCATTTTCCCTTTTAGTTCCCAAATTCTAGTTAAAACAACTACAGATCATCTGCAAAACTATTTGGAAACAGAGGTAGCCACTTCTGCAATCTACTCACTTCTTCAGACTTGAAAGCTTGTTTTGTATGTGTGTATTTCAAAAACCTAGAAGAGAAAGAGCAGTTATTTTGTTTTTGAGTGATACTTAGGTACCCTTGAATACTAAGCAGACCAACATAGTCCAGCTGGCAAGTTTTATACATTTACTTCAAGATAGGAGTAACAGCAACAGTTGTATGAGCTTCTGTACAAAGTTCATTAAATCCTTGGGAACTCCACCAAGCTAAGCACTCCCACGTTAAAAATGTTGCCTCATGTTCATAACTTCAGTTTTAAAGTCCTGTTCCCGAAAGCTTGTTTTCTCCACACACAGAAAAGATGCTGAGACACAGACAATTCCCTAAACCTTTCCCTGCACTGTTAGGTCATCATTGCAGAGATGAAACAAAATGATTTTAGACTAACTGCTGACAGTTCTAGCACACCAGAGTCACCATGTAAGCACACAATCATTTCCCAATGCATTTCACTGTACAAAAGACTTAACTGGAATTGTAGGATATAGCTTTTCATGAACTACTGCATTTAGAAAAAAAGTACTGGAATGAACTGCAATAGCCACCTGCATGAGCAGTGCATCTATCAGGCAGTACAGAGTGATTTAGCTTTTTTAGGCTTCAATATTGAAAAAGGCTATTAGATCTCTCCAACACTCCCAATAGCTGTCTACTATCGAGAGCTACACTAGCATGTACATAGCCTGTGTTACTGCTCTTTAGTACTTGCAATGATTTATTCTTCTACAGGAAGTCATGCCCAGTTGTACTGTTAGAACTGTGTGATCAGACATGCCCTCATTTCCCTCCCTGGAAGGAGGGATTTTTTTTTAGGAACTGACTAGATCATGTGGAGGCAATTCTTCTCGAAGAAGACTCTCATGTTGGTTCTAGCAAACCACACTCCCCAGAGCATGCAGAGATGTAGAGCAGCAGTCCTTCTGTGCATGACTAGTCATGATGTACTTCTGGCTGTTCTTTTTCCTCACCTTGCAATAGGAAGTACATTGGAACCTGTGTACATCATGATGAAGAAGAATACTCCACTCAGATAAAAACGAGGTAACTGAGGGTTATCTTGCATGACATGAAAGAGCAACACAGCGACTTTTTCCACAAGGATAGGATCAAAAGTCAGTAAAAGCTGAAATCAAACACAAGCATTTCCATTAGCCACAAGCAGTGCAAGTTACCTAGCCAAAATTGAAGTTTTAACTAATTCAGTATTGGAACAACCAAATAAAATTACAGGAATTTCAGTTACAGAATACTTCAGCCTAAAAATAGTAACTGTCAATGAAAGAATACTTAAAGTTGGAAGGGACCTGCAGAGGTCATCTTATCAAACCCATCTGCTCAAGAGCAGGGTCTTCTAGACCTGGTTGACAAGGAGCATGTCCAGGTGGCTTTTCAGTATCTCCAAGGATGGATATAATTCTTTGAGATATTGGCTGAAACAGCATGAAATTCATAACACCACCTTGTGAAATGAACAACTGCTTGTTCAGAGATCTGCACAACGTTACAGATGGTCTTTGATGTGTTTGCCCCACTGAAGTATTCACACAGGGCAGATGGTAGAGTAAGTCAACCTTTCACTCATTTAGGTACATTTTTGAAGAGTTACTTACCTGAGTGATATGAGGAAGGCAAGTACTATCTGACAACAGCCTTTTCACTCTAGGCAGAGGTCTTATGATAGCATTGTCTTGATCCCTAAAAAAATTAAGTAGTACAGCAGTAAGCATACATGTGCCTTTTTCTCTTTCATGAATGAACAATTTTATGAAGTATAAGAGACCATACTCCTCGTCTTTTTTTGTTAACTTCAAAGCTTGTTGTCAGACTTGGTAAGTGTGGTTTAGTATCCTGCATTAAAGTAGCTTTGTTTAAGTTAAACAAGGGACTGTCTATAGCATTAGAAATGAACACAGCTTGTGTATTCATTCTCTCGGTCCCTTTCACAATATTAGTATTATCTCATTTACAAACTCTATTTGCCCACAGAATTAATTACTACCATGTAAAAGGCTCTTAGAGTTCCCTAATGTACTGCTTTCTAAGAAAAGATAGAATTTATGAATTCATGCATCTGCCAGATAAAGCTAACCCCTTCTGCTGAAAATCACTGTTTACCTGCTGGGAAAATATCCACACATAGTGATGAGCATGTTGAGGACAAGTGTGGCAAGGTCAGTCTCATTCAACACAGGCTGGCCACTGGCAAGCAAGCACCACTTCAGCTGAGGGATGACCTGTAATGGTCGCCAGCCATCCATACCTTGAGCCCAGCAACGAGTTTTTGAAGTCAGCTTTCCACTGTTCCATAGTTCCTGCATCTATTGCAACATTACAGGTGAATTTAGTTGATTCAGCATTCAGAGCTGTCTTTGCTCCTAAACACTCACACCCATGACAAGATTTTAACTGCAGTATGGCAGACTATTACAGCTGCATGAAATTTCAATGCCTTTATAAGTCAGTCACAGAATCATGAAGTAAAAGTTGTCACATTAGTTGCAACATAACTGGGGCATGGAGAGGTAGGCAGTCTTACCAAAAAGGCTGGGGTTCTTGGCACAACATCAACTCCCTTATCTAGCTTTAATCCTTATTTAAAGAGTTACTTGGAGAATATTCCTTAGGATTGTTTATAGTTCTCCCTCTCACTGTGTGAAACACACCCAGCCACCAGGATGCAAATAATTTGTCAGGCTGAGAGTTTGAAGCTGGTGGGTACCTCTTGAAAGCTGTAAGGACCACTCCTTTCTTTGTCAGCATTGCCAAAGTACCATTCCTTCTCGCTCTCCCTCTTTGCATCAGGTGCTGCCTCAATCACATTGCTCTGAAAGGTGATGGTTACAAGAACAGCTTTAGCTTCACAGTGCAAATAGCACATTTCTAGAGGAAATGTGAAAAGTACATTGACTTTTTTTTTAAGAATTGTCCCTTTAGCAGAGCAATGTATGCGTAGTAAGAAACAAACGCCACATACCTGCAAAGGGACTGTAGCTCTGCTTGTGTGAAGATGTGCCAGAGTAAGAAGATCTACAAGGATTCTGATACCATTTGAATCCATAAGGTCCTTCACATTTTTCTGTTAATTAATGAACTGAGTTACCAAAAGCATTTTCTAGATAAGCATTGTTACAATTAAGCACTGAAGTATTTTTTCAAGCAAGAAGTGACCATGAAAAAAGTCAAGTTCTCTAAAGTGACTAGAATGATACAATCATCACAATATCTACACGTTTCCTTCAGCTTTATTACCAGTAAATAACAGCTATCACATTCCAGAAAGCTCTATCAAACATTGCTCTAAAACTTCCTCAATACTTGAATTTTTGTTCAAGTTAACCCTGAAAGACCAGTTCAGTCCACTTTACACAGCCAAAAGACCAACAAACTCCTGTTAAGTGTACACATCCACCTTACCTTATTGAGGATCAGCTTGTTGAGGAATAGGATCAATCTGTCCCGCTCAAGTCTGTCAGTGCACTGTTGCAGCAGAAAAGAACAAGTTAGTACTTCACAGCACATACCAGAAGTTCCCTCTGAAAGTCAACACAGTTGTACCTGCAAATCCCCATATTCTTTTTTCATACCCAGGATAAAATTGCTGACTATTAAGTGTCCAGCTTCATGCACAGATAACAAATGTAGCTTTCTACCACTGAGGAGCAAAGGCCTTGTTGACCTCCAACCCTGTTGTTGCCCTGGATCCAACCCACTACTCTGCTAAGTGTACTGTTCTGTGGATTGACTGTGTTTGGATTCCCAGTGAGCCAGTTAAAACAAACACAAGAGAAAAAGAGAATGCTTTTAGCCAGCAGACAGAGAGGGTCTTTGATTTTACATCCCTGGTGAGACTATCAGGGCTCAAGGCAAAATAACAAGGGACTACATTGGTTCAGTTTCCCCTGCAACAGCCATATCCAAAACCCATGCTGATGCTAGGAAAGAACTCCCCCTTCAGACAGCATGGAAATGTCTTTTTGCAAGCTGAATCAGTTGTTAGATGTAACTTAGTAGACACTTAACAGACAAAGCAGCTACCACTAAAAATCTAATCCACCACATGTGCACATCTAAAGCTGCCATTTCATTAGGTCTGGGGCTACTGCTCAAGGTCAGTACTTTGAAATAAAGTAATATGGAACAAAGTTCTCCTCTTAAAATGCTTCTGCAGTTTCCAAAAGAAAGCCAAAGCTATATCTGCATTTTGTTGGCCTTAAAGAGACTAGTTTGAAATACCTCTGTGGTCAGCAGTTTTTTTAGTTAAACTTAAATGAAACTGAAACAAAGGGAGAAACTAAGAACAGCTGTCAACAGCATGTAAAAAAGTATTCACATTCTGTAAACCCAAAACTTGGGTTTCACAGTAACTTGAAGGATCTGAACATAGGCTGGACTAGCAGTATGTTAACTACTACATGCAGTAATTTAAAAAAATTCTTACCCTTTCTAACATCCCAACAATGTACTTGGTATCAGAAAATGGTCCTATTTCTTCATGACACCTTCCATAAACAATAGCCAATGCTTGCAGACATAAGCATTTCATATTCACTTTTGGGGTAAGCAAGAAACGATGGTAGAGTTCATTGAAGAATTCATATCTAAAGAAGAGATAAGATTTTAGTAAAGAAAATAAACACAGACCTTAGAAATGAGAGAAGATTTTAATAATGTCTTACGATCTTTTGATTGCTCCACTCTCCTCAGTTTCATCTTCTTCCAGCAGCAATCTGAGATAATAATCCCCTATTTTTATTTCCTCAGAAAGGCACTCATATTTTACCTGTAACAATGAACACACTACTTAACAACATATATTGTTTCTCCTTCATTAAGTTTTTGCTTCCATAACAATATTGAACTTGATTGCATCTAAAAACTCAACAAGGTTAACAACCTCTCCTAAGTGTGAGGAAAACTGAAATCTGCAAGTTTTCTGTTAAAGAAACACACATCTACAAAATACAAGCCACTGGCTATTGCTGCCTCCCTGAACAAATGAAGTTTCTCATCTTACTGAAATTCCAGTTTCCAGCTTTTAAGTAATTTGTTTCTAATATCAGCTGGTTTTATTAGCTAAACTGAGATAATACAAGATGCATTCAGCGACTCAAGTTTTAGTAAGTAGTTATTCCACTGCCAGGTATTTCACTTAATGTTACTACAAGTATGAAACACAAGCATGACCTAATTACTAGTTATACATGGTGCTGGATAATAAAAGCCTAGGGGCATCAGTACACAAAACAAGAAGCTGAAGTAAAATTGCACAGTAAAAGCCATCATTAACTTCAGAACAACTACATCAAATTTAACAGTATGCCTCAATGCTCAGTGCTTTCAAGCACTTGACAAGCACCTCAATTACAGGAACCTCTAACATACAACAAAAGCCACTCTCTATAGCAGCTTTTCTTATCTATAGTTTGGAGATTACTGTCATGAGGTCACAAAATTGTCTACAGATTTGACCACAGCATATGATACGAAGACATCCCACCAAGCAATACAGTTTCAGAGCAGTCTCAAGCCACCAATCCCCTCGGCAAAGTGACAGGTTCCAGAGTTGATAGAAAAGCCTTTGTCACCATTATGTAGTTCAAATACCTACAGCACAGTTCAACAGAGGATTCATTTAAAATATTTTAAAGCAAATCTGTGAGACAGCAGCTGTTTGATCCAGTCCCAAAGTATCCTGGTTTGTAGCTGGAAGAGTACTGGTGACACATTCCAGCAGCAAGCTAGGTAGGAGCACAGACCACAGGCGGCAACTTTGTATTACTAAGTTTCAAATCTGCACGTTTGATTCTGTACCAGTTTAGACTGCTAAAAAGTTGGGATAGCAGACACTGTGATACCCAGAAGTCATGTGCCTGATCTACGCCTGAAGGAAACTTTGGAAGACAAATGCCAGTGCAAGAAATACCAATCTAAACCAAATGTTAGCTATTTACTGCATCAAGGTAAGAAGTAACCTGTATCTGTGACACAGAGATAAACTGCGTACATAAAATAGTTCTTTCTCCTAAAGCATTAGCCTGATGTCTTGCAATTCTTCCTGATTTGCAGAGTAGTCAGTTGCAAAATTCCCCAAACCAAGTTTATTCTCATTTCACTAATACTTCTCATCTCAAATTTCGCTAGAAAGCTGTACTCTAACAAGGATGGCAATGGGAGTATCTAAGGAATATCCCACAGCTGAATTCAAGCATGGCCTTGCTTTGCTTAAGCATTACACTTTAACTAAAACCATGTGGAACCACAACAATGCTGGATATAAGAATACAGTACAGGAAGTGTTTATTAGCTCATTATTTGAAAACATCTTGCAAGATGTTTTGAGAGAGCCAGTCAGGACTACACTGATTGCTTTGCAGAAGCAACAAAGGCTATTTTGACTTTTGATACTGCTGTTCCTAGAATATGGTGACAGTGCCCTTCATTGATAATTTACAACCCAGCATAGTTTTAGCCCCATAACCTATTCATGATTTGGCAACCCAGTATTTAACAGACTGGCATTACTGAGACATGAAGGAAACATAGACAAGAAACTTGCTATCAGGAAGAAGTGACTTCTGAAACTGCAATAAACACGTCTGCCAGAGCACTCTCAAAACTAAGTATGACTTATCTGGACAACAGTGTAAGGACCAACTTGTGTCTTAATGCAAGAATACATCATGGGTTCTGATAAAAGTTTCATCTCTACAATGTGACTTGTCAGGTTAAGGAGGCTTCTGTTTTGCACAGTGACACTGGACAGTAGTACCTGTTCACTGACACAAGCCTTAGCAGTTTATTCCATAACCCCAAAAGAATTCTAGCTTTCAGTCAGGGATCACCAACACAAGATTCACTCATGGAATTAGACACAAAGTGAGATTTCAAGCAGACATATTTTAACAGATGCAGTTTGTCCTGCAGTAGGTCATTTACCTCAAATTCCTGGTGGTTCCATGAGATAACATTAGCACTACCAAGTTCTCGGTCAATATTAAATGCTCTCATCTCAGACTCAAGAGTATCTCTCAGTTCTTCCCGTGTTTTGAAGTTCCAAATCAAGTTGGATCTAGCATGATCCTGAACAAATCTAAGAAAGAAGTTACATAGTTTAAACCCCTCAAAACATTATCTGAAAAGCAGGCAAGACTCAGCTGGCAAGCAAGGGGAGATCGTTAGCATTAATGGACCTTAGTTAGAAGGCACAGAGCAGTGGTTTCCAGTTTGTTACAGTAATTACAGCTGTTCATTTGTATACTGTTTTCACAGCCATGGAGGCCAGCCTAGTGGCATGCCTGTGTCATATCCCCATGGGCTCACTTTGTTATCTGCCTGTAGTTGATAACCAGAAGACCTGCAAGCTATTCACTATAAGCCAGTAAGGGCTACAAGTGAACAAAAACCCAGAGCAGCAGACCTGCACACACCAACTATATTTTAAACCAGTAACAACAACAACAAAAAAAAGCAGCTCACGCCACAAAGGAGAAGTTGATGTCTTAAGTGTCATAGAACAGTCAGGGGACATGCTTTAGTGGCAGTTACTACCACAGCCTTTGGGTCCAAAGACTGAGAACAACACTTTAATGCTCAAGGTTTAGGAGCATGTGAATCTTCCTTTCATGAAACATTGTATTTGACATTTAGAAACATCAAGCCCTGAATCAAGCAGTTAAGTTTATGGAATTTCCTCAAGCTTGCTTACACAGTTTGTTAGCCAAGCCGAGCTTTATCAGTTCACTTAACACAACACCCCTAGCCAAAGTGATGAATTTTTTCACATGGCACCCCCTCCCTTGTAAACTTTGACAGCTGTAAGAACTCACAGGTAACAAGTTGCATTTAGGACCTGTGGCACTATCTGAAATCCAGTATCCATGTGTTTTCTCTTTCTCTGCATTAAGCTCATGTTTGTTCCAATTCAAGTTACAACACCTTAAGTAGCACACAGGTTGACACAGCAACAAACTACAATGCTTTCCAGTGTTACTTCAGCTGGCCTTCAACATCATGCAGATTTGCACCTGCAGTTTGTTATTTACTCTTTCTTTTGGTTCAAGGGAAAAAATTAAGCAGTTTGATAGTATTTCAGAAGCTTTCTACATTCCTGCGACTAAACACAAGCGAAATCCTTAAGCTTAGGGGTTTTTTTAAATAAATATTTGTTAAACACACTTGCACTGTTTCAAGGCAGGCAGAAATTGGAAAAGTCACAGTAACTCAGAAGATATTAACAAAAATATCCAGTCCAATAATAACTTGTATCTGAGACCACCATATTAATTTTATTATTTTCACCTGTAATAGAAGAGATCCCAGTTTGCTTCTATTTTTATTCTTTGGCGTCGTTTCCTTAGTATCACTGGCTTTTGAATAATGTTCTGCAAAAGAACCGAATTTCACAAGTTACTAGAAGCAAATACTCCCCATTTTCCCCTTTTAAATTAAAAAGCTGGGTTTTTTACACTCCTTCAAAAGCCACACCAAGTTAAGCCTCATTAATAAGTCTCTTTCTAGAGAGTAGCAGCAACAGACTTTCACAAGGGTTATTTACACCAAGTTAAACCATGCCAGAGAACTTTCAGCTGTTTGACAAATAATTCATTTAGAAACAAGTTATCCCTTAGAAAAGCTT
The DNA here is from genome assembly GCA_013398175.1 of Climacteris rufus. NCBI lineage: Eukaryota > Metazoa > Chordata > Aves > Passeriformes > Climacteridae > Climacteris > Climacteris rufus. The sequence continues at coordinate 233,321 of VZRZ01007594.1, forward strand.
CGTTCCCATCACCACGAGCATTCATCAGCTCCAAAGATAATGGAGGGGAAAACCCACATTAGGAATGTTTTGCTTTGGAAAGGAAATAATCAGATGAAGTCACAAATATAAAACACAAGCCTGACTTGGTCACCAAAAGTGACTATTCTGATGAAGCATGAAACCAATGTTATACTCTACATGAGGTACCACATGCAAGCAGAAGTTTTAGCAACAGAGTCCACACAAGTGGCAGAGATATAGACTCACCATATTGTTTCTGTCCTGATTGCGATGAAAAGTCGGAAGAAAAAGAAAAATAAGTTTAACATTCCACAGCAACTGATGTAATTTAAAGTGGTAACACCAAACTTGCTCCCACCTCTTCCAAGCTACACTTGCACACATCTACTGTGAAATGATACAGCTCCAAACTCCACAGAAAAATGACTTTAAACTCAGCATCTAGACAAGATGTTTCAAGTGCAATTTGACCTTCCACTGTTTTACACATTTCTCCATGTCTCCTGTTTTGAACCTGGTTCACCATTACTCCATAAATATTGCTGTCAAAATTCTGCACCATGGTCTACATCAAACTTGAGCTAGATTTTGACAAGTTAAGGTTTTCCTGAATTAAAGCTTATTGTTACATCAGATCAAGTACAAAGACAGCCATTTTCAATACTCTGTATTTTGCTTTTCATCCTTCCTTGCATATAAAACAGAATGTTTCACTCCCAGACTATATAAAAACAAGCTCAGTCAAGATACTAAAGAAAGTTAAGGGAAATGCCTCATAATTCAACATTTGTCATACAGAACATGGCAATAAAACAAAAGGAAAAAGGAAGGCAACAGTAAGAACTCAAGCAATGCTTAAGCTATCCCCTTATCAGATCAAAACAGTTACTTATCACTTCAGTCTTAACTGTGACTTTATGTACAGACTTGTGTTGCCATTTAAGCACTGGGATGCCTATATTCAAGGTAATCCTAAACTGGTGTCCCTGTCCACAGGAGGGGGGATAGAATTAGATGATGTTTAAGGTCCCTTCCAACCCAGGCCATTCTGTGATTGTTCAAGCAGGTTCCATAATTAAAATATCAGCATAAAGTACATCATTTTGAATGCAAAGAATATTCAGTTTCTTCCAAATATCCTTCAAAGCCTCGCTTTGCCACATTTCAAGGAATCTTCTCTTCTTCTATATAATTATCTCACAAGAAATGCTCACAGGCTGTACTTGTTTGATAAGGTTGGCTAAAGCTTAATACACATGCTGAAGGAATCCATTTGCCTGCTTTACCTTGTTCCTGGAACCCATTTCTAACCCAAGAGTAGTAAGAGACAGAGAGCTTACTAAAGGAAGCAGAACTCTCACATCACAACACTTCTTTAGTATTTGAGCATGTGTTCTGACACTTAACTGTGACTTAGTCACAGTCTAACAAAGAGTTTCAAATATTTTTACCTCTTTCTGAGCTATGCCCATTCGATCTCTCCAGTGCATCAAGACTAGATCCACCTTCTCTTTGGCAAATTTCTCAACTTCCTTCGCAGCTTTTCCAGCCAGTCTCTGCCACTCTGGCACTTTATTAAACTTCCCATACTGATCCTGCAGAATAAAACCAATTAGTTACAGCTGTGGGTCATCTTTGCTGCAGGTCAGTGCAGCAGTTCAAGCATCTGTATTAGAAAAATCACTAAGACTCTAAATCTATATAATGGAATAGATAAGGCCACTACAATTACTTACAGTTGCAATTTTTAAGTTATCTCTAACATGCATCCTATCAGCATCTTTTTCAGGAACAGGATCAGCACTGTCAAGGTATGCCAGCAAACCTGGTGGCTACAAACATTTAAAAACAGTGTAAATACACATGTGACTAATGAACAGAAACCATCACATTCAGTAATCATTTCTTTAAGCTAGAGACTTCAAAACAGAATGTATATTCTACTCTAAAGCAAACTTGTAGCTGTGATTAGTAAAATGCCACCATCCTCAACAGAATTGCTCAACAGAGGCACATTATGAGCTTCAGTACAGCAGAACCCTTGGTTATATCCCCTTTCTTAAAGCAGCACTTAATGCACCTAAAGAATGCAGGAAGAAGAGTTGATCCCATGGCAATACTGACAGGGATGAGTAACACTAGAATCCATCCATATCCTCTATGATATGGACTAAATGTTACATGTGGCATTAGAGATGAGATAGTCTTTTTTAGTGAACTTTCCATAATATAATGACCAAGATCAGGACAGTCTGCTCTGCCAAAAACAAAGGAACTGCTATTTTCAAATTAAAAGTTGGTAATTTCCCAGCTGTAGTAATTCCTTTCAATACTATTTATTGAACTAATTTCATTAAAGTAACTTAAGAAAGAACCATTCAGGAGGCTGTAAGGGTGAAAGAACACAGGAACTATCAGACAACAAATAAATTTAACATGTTCCAAGCAAATAAAGTTGGTCAGGCAAGGCATGAAAGCATAGACAGAAGTCTTGCCTTAATTTCTTATTGGCATAAGAAGCTTTAGAGACATGTTTACAATGCCTTCCATGCTTTTGTCCTCTTAATCCAGAAAAAGAAGTAAGACACCTTATTTTTAAGTTTTGTGTCATACAGTATTTTGAAAAGTGGCAGGAAAGTAACAGAAAATTTTCAGAGTAGGAGATGCTTTGAACTAGACATCAATATCCTTTAACTAGCAGATGCCAGACTGCTGATCTCCTGGGCAAGACCTTCCACTTGAAGGGAAGAGAGAATATGTTTACTATGTAGACTGTCCCAGCTTTGATACTGCAGGCTCATTTTATTCTTTTGCTACTCCATATCCCATTTTTACTTACCAAAATACGTTTCAACAAGTTCATAGCAGTTTTGTTCTCTGCTGTCCAGAGGCCAACCAAATGTCTACTTAACTGCCTGAAAAAGCCATTGAAATTAACAAACTGCAAGTTAGTACTTTAAACAGATTTTTAAATCACTAAACTGTCACCCTTACCGTGCTGATGAAATGAAGATGAGCAAGAGCTTCGTGCTCTTGAGTAAGAGCACAAAGCATTATACTGTTCAAGGATATGCTTAGCATGCTTTAAAGTGTTGCCTTTAAGAAGTTCCAGTGAAGTTAGTGGAACAGTAGCAGCACATGCTTTTTGAGCTAGACCTCAAGAACACTTGAGCAATAGAGCAAAAACACCTAATAACAAAGTAAGTTTATCCAGCCAACCTTAAGCAACACCTGAGGTGAAGAGTCTAGAAGCCATCAAGAACTGCTAAATCCTCTACTGGAAGTCCTTAACACCAGTTACTGGCTAGAAAAGCCTTTCTGGGAACCTGCCTTCTCTGCCAACCCATGCTTTCTGCCAACACTCACCACTAGAATTCTACTGCACTGAACTGCAGCATTGCTTACAAGCAAGTTGGAGGTAGTAGCAGCAAACAGAACTAGCATGACAGAACCAGCTCTCTCCTGGATGACATACAGTTGCAGCAAGCTCCACTTGTCCCTGCATTCCTTAGCAACTCTAAGCACTTCAAGAATGCACAGCTAAATCTTCTATAATCTTTTGTGTGGAAATAACTGAATCATCACTTATCCTCCCCAGCATACCCTCAGAGAACACAAGTTCTACTGACTGTTACACTGAGTGAATAATTTCTGTGAGGAAACTTCTCTCTCAGATAAGATAGGTGACCCTAACTGCATGCAGGATGTCTGAGGTGTGCACACCAGGTTTAATACAGTTGTACAGTACAAGTTGAAACTTATTCCATATTCCAGACATTCTGTTTGCCTTTTCTTTCCCTGAATGTTACCATTAAAAAAAATTAAAATCAAAACTTGAGCCTTTAATGAGTAACCAACCGAAGTCCACCTCGACAAAAAAATTACCAAGGATTCCTGAAGTGGCTGCAGTCTCAGCTGAAGCTTACTCTACTGAAACATACCAGTTGCTAAAGAAAATATTCTCCTCAAGAACTGCCCCTTTTCTTCCCTGACCTGACCTCCCAATGTTTCTAATGTTAGCTAGGCCATTACTTAGATTTTTTTTTAAACATGATATATCAAGCAAGAAGGACATACCTATTTGTAAGCATCCTCTGATCTGTGCTTATTGTAAACATAGCAGTGTGCAAGTGACGAGGTAAGGCACCTTCACTGAGGGCAAGATCTTGCATTTTGGTAGCAATCTCTTTGTCTCCTTCCTTTGGAAACAGGGCAAGATGATTACTAAAGAAATAATCTTAGTTAAGATGCTTTTATCTTAGTCTACAGTTCCAAGGCCTTCCTGTCCATCCATTATGCCACATAATATTGAAAAACCAGAAGCTAGAGTATGATGGGTTTCAGGTGAAAGTTCTCAATAGCAACTGTTCAAAACTGCAGTAAAGCCATGGACCAGATAATTGGTAGTTCCACCTATGAGGACAGTAACTGAAGAGGGCAGGATGCATGTCTCCCTTCACAGATCAGGAGGTTGGAGTACAAGTAGCATTTCCACACAGCAATTGTAAATTAGGATGAAACAAGAATGGCAGCCACACAATTGCTTGTAGCTTGACTTTTGCAAACCATAACCATTTAAGATGAACGGCTGCTGCTCAGTTTAGACAGCCACATGGGTGAGACTGTCACTCAGTTCAGATACCTTAGTTGCAATGAATAAGAAAAAGCTTTTGTGGCATTTTTATTTGTCCAAGTCCAAGTGATAGGACTTTAAATAAACAACATAGCAACTTTAAGCTTACATTATCAGGTACATCAATGGAAACTTGAAGATTTAGAATACCTCTATTTCAAGTGTTCATTCACTTCCATTCCAAGAAAGTACTAGATGGATTTCAGATGCATTAGCCATTGTGATACAATGAGGCACTAGCTTAAGCCCTGAATTTCAACACAGGACGTGTCAAGAACCAGTTAGCAAGGTCACCCTGCAACAATCATGAGCAACCCTTGAGAAGTATGGACTCGATCCATACATTATGTGGTATGGAAACTAACAAAGCCAAAGCAAGGACAGAGGCTGACATCACTGCTCTGCTCTGGGACGCTACTGCTTGCTAATCCCAGTCCCATTCCATCTGGCAATGCATCCCAGGAAATACGGCCTCTCCTCCTCGAGACGCCCTCTAACATGCAGGAGAAGTCTGGTGGCTCTGAGGTATGTGACTGAGCTACACACAACACTTACAGACAAATCTTGACTGCAGTATGAAGACATGCAAGGCACTACCTAATGTCCCAATTTACATGCTTTCTAAAATCCCAAGTGTAAGATAAAGCAAGTTGCTGTATTAAACCACTCACAGTTAAGCAGGTGTTCTGTTCCTCACATTCCAACTTCCCCCTCCCAACTCCCCACCTCGAGAAGCTAATACAACAAACTTCTCTTGGTAAGCAATTGCACTTCCAAAATAGACAATACATGTTTAGCATGCTATCCCAGCTCATATTGATAAAATCTCACCTCTATTATTGCCTTCATTACCAAACCTGCTCCTTTCACAATTGCCATGGAGGGGTGCTAGAACAAAATTTTGACAAAATAATTATCCAAGTTCAAAGATTAGATCACCTCTGATTGTTTCCTTACTCATGTACATGGTTATTCTACTTCCAATTCAGTTTTGTGAAAGCTAGCCTTAATGAGAGCTCCTACCCCGTACCTTTGAACAAGCATCTCTCATGCAGTTCCCAGACAGACCTCCTGGCACTGAACAGCAGCATATGTCAGAGAAGATGCTATAATGCTGAGGAAACTGTCTGACATAAGCTGACACTAACCAAAAAGCACAAGAGCATATGGTTTTACAGCAAGAAGACACTGACATTTTAACAAAAAATGCTGCTCTTACAGGTTTACTACTGAACACCACGTTATTCTTGTTTTCTAATTCTTAACTCTCATTTACTGAGAGAGAAACCAAAAGGCAGAAGGCCCTCCAATCAGAGGAAGATCTGTGCATCTACTGAATCCATCTTAAGGTTTAACCGGTATTTTGAAGTGTTTCTGGAAATGGGTTTTAGGAAGTCTAGTCTATAATGATGTGGCATATCATTCACTATAAAATAGCCACCTCCATCTGATATCTGAAGGCAAAATAATAGGTAACTAAAATATTCACCAAGGTAGAAAAGGTTTAGGCACATTAACCAGCTGAAGACAATCTGTCTTTCAGGACAAAAAAGGAAAAGTTTCATGTTTCCTGATTACCCGAAGCCTCCAATAATAGTACAAAATAAATCTTACCTGAAACAGCTTAAATAGAGTTCTTCCATTAGATGCCACCATTTCCAACAGCATGTCAAACTGCTGCCCCTCAGTAGTCTCACTATATGGAGCACATAGGGCAAATGTCAGGAAGTCCAGAAGTGAACTAATTACTAGGGCACCTGTCCCGTGATCCTGAAATTAAGAAGACAAGTATGTAATTCAGGTAAGTGGTTCAAGGGTATTCATGATGCTAAAGGTGCTTTTCCTTGTCATAACATGAAGTAGTCTGCAAACAAAAACTACAAGTTTAGACTGTTCCATTATTCTGAGTATGGCACTTACCCTGGTGAAGTATTGGTTTCTAAAGCATATCAGACTCAAAGTACTTTTTCTAGTTAAATCCCATAAATCTGAGTTTCCACTACACTTTTAGCTAAAAGAAACATCCAGTTTCCATATTAAACATGCAAACATTTGTTGCAGGACATTCAAGTTCTGCAGCATAGACAACTATGTCCTAACCTGTCAAGATCTAAGCTTAATTAGAACAAACTTCAGTGCCAGACAAAGCTGTATTTTCAACTGCAGGTGTAAATACCTTCGAAGACACAACTAAGTATAACAAAAGCATTTTCACAGCAATTAGAAAATGAACTTAAAGAAGCCATCTGTTTTCAAAATTTGACTTACCACATGGGAATTGAATTTCTCTAGTAGATTTTCTAGAAACTTCTTTGAAGAAAGAAGAGAAGCTTTGTTCAACTGCTCCTGCCTCAAGTCGTAGTCATCATGCATGGGCTATAAAAGAGAGCGTTCACTGCCCAACCACATTTCAACCCTCACTTCTTAACAGCTTGTAATCCAAAAGCCACTCTCTGAACACACAAAAAGCACATCCTACTTCAAGTTCAGCAGGAAATCACTGTATAACAAGTTATTTCATGTCTGAATACATTGCAAGTTGAATGGCAGTCCCCATTTCCACATCTTTCAGTAGCCTGAAGTTCACATATTCCAAAGTTAAAGAATCTAAAATGTAATACTTACACACATAAGAGCACAAAGCATGTCAATAGAGGCATGGGTTACACCATCATTGTTCCTTTTGAGGGCTTTCACAACCTTCACTCCTAATCGTTCACGAAATCTTTTGAAAGGAAAGGAAAACCATCAAGACTAGAGATGAAAGGAAAAGCTCAAAAATAAGATTAAATCTAGTTGGCAGCCAAAAGGGGTCTGCTCCCATTGCATTTAACACGCCAGTACCTTGATATTTGCATGAATTTGAGACTCCTTGGGAGGAAAATATGAATACTGACTTCACTGTTAACAATATGCCAAGCACATTCATCAAAATAAAGATGTACCTGTGTAGTTACAGCATACTATTTACAGAGAAACAGAACTTTATAAAGGTCTCAGACTAAGTGCTTTTGTTACTTCTCTCATCATTCAGTTGTTCCATATTGCCTAGACAGAAATATTTCAAAGGATTTTTTTGTTTTCAGAACAATACCAGACAGTTTTTCTGCACCCTTATGTTATTTAAGACACAAACTCCAAGTAGCCTGTACTTACTACAGAAGTACAACCTCCTAATATCATTTTACCTTGTGTTGAACTGAAGATAGCAATGACATCAACATACTTTGAGAATTAAGACCTGCTTACTTAAAGGACAGATGAAGGTACATTTTAGAAGTTTTTCCACTAGGAAAATCATTAAACCGTATTTGCCTCAATACAGAGTATTGAGCAAAGGAAGAATCAGCTTTACTTGCTAATGATTACTTGGGATTCTCAATTTGCATTAAAGCCTGGTGACAGCCTCATAACACTGAAAACAACCATGTACAGTCTTCCAGTCTTTTTCACAGGGGAGTCCTAACTCCATTTCTCAGTTTTAGACAGAAGTTACTAACAAAAGCTCGAGCTTACTTCCAAGCTTGAAGGGACTTTGCACTTACTTTGGAAGCTGAGTAAAGGCAAGGAAGCCTGCTTTTGAAGCCACTAGCCGCCTTACTGCTTGGAATTGGCTTTCAAGCTCTGCATTAGATGCTGCAATATCTCCCTCTTGAGAGAGCAATGCTGTTATGGCATTATTAATGAGCTTCTCCTTGTTTTCTGAGAACAGACCCTGGTTAAAAAATAACAATCATTAATTTCTTCATGCATTAACAACATCTTAAAATGATGGGTAGAGGTTTTATTCTTACATCTTGTGTAACTGCATGTAGTACTCCACTGTAGGAAATGTTAGCATTGAACCTGAACACAGCATCTGCAAAGTTACCATCTGGAAAAAGATAACAAATGTTAAGTGCACAGTACCTGACTAAATATCTGGATGCTTTAAAGAGCATTATAAACCCATGCAAGAAGCATTAGCTTACTTGGAGGAGCAGCCAAAAACTTCAGATGAAGGCTCTCTACTTCTTCATCTACCGGCATACTGAGTAATCCCCAGCGCTGGCCTTTGTGCGTGGAGGTCATTTTCACACAGACATCTCTATTACCAGAAGCTCTCACTCCATCCAACAGACTGGCCAGGAGAGAATCTCTGGGTTGGGACAAACACACACAAATACAATTTCTATCAGAGAGGTGCCAAAGAATCAAGTTACAAGAAAAATGGGTCGGGGGGAAAAAAAAAATCACATAATGAAAGGCAGCAATACTTGGAATCTCTTACTAACACTAGTGCCAACAGCTACATCTCTGGAAGAAACCACTAGCTTTCAAGTTTTCCTTTATTCACTGTAAGGAGAGAGCTGACTTACACCCACTATAGCCAGCTGCAGCCTTTCACTAATGGGATTAATGTTAGATTATCTGTTAATGATTTACACATATTGTGAGCCAATTCATCCCTGTACTTTCTGCAAAAGCTCACTTAGCAGGATTAAACTGCATTACAACTGCAAGTGCATTCAGGGACTGTTCTGTTAGTTGTTTTAAATAGAATCAACTAAGACTGTCTCAAGCAGAGAGCTCAAGGGTTCACAGCCTCCACATTTCCATATCACTTAGACTGTGCTTTCTTTCCTTGTTTCAGATATACTACTCTAACAAGTACAGCGTACATGGAACAATATTGCTTTTAGGAGAAACAGGCTGTATCTAACTGTCCAACACCATTCCATGTCCATCAGAAAACTTCTGGACAGATTTGCTCAAAGTTGGGATGAAGACAAATGGGAAAGATTTAGTTCCTGTAACAAATCATGATTGGTAAGTGGCAGACTGCTAGAATAGCAAGGCTTTGAGTTGAACTCTCCAAGGCTCAGAGTTTATGGAACCTGAGAAACTACAAGCACTACAATAGCACTACAATCTGCACACAGAAGCTCCATTTACCTTTCTGTTGAAGAGTATTTCCGAATTTGTCCTTTGATGAATTCAATAGTGAAAAGCTGGGGGTTTTCACAGTCACACACTATTGCAAATACCTACAAATGAGGAACAAGGATCACATTCGTGAAACAGTGTTACTTAGCTGCTCTGCAAAGTAAGGCTTACATATAAAATCAAATTGCTCTCTTTAAGAGCTTTTATTTGAAGGACTGGTACTGAGAAAGAATGTCCCTTACCTCGCCTAAAGGTTTCAAAGTTGCAATGTTATAAGTAGCTGGATCCCGCTCAACTAAGCAAGCTTCTGTAAGAGCTAGTACTCTTTTCACAGGTTCCTTGTAAAACAAGAGGCATGTTAGGAAAAAGAATACTTAGGACTTAAGAGGAACCAAGTGTCTTCAGTCTGATAGCCTTACCAAGTGTCTAGGTGTTATTTTTTGAACAACAAACTCTGCTAAAGATGTTATAGATTCATCATTGCTGTACTTTCCAAAGCGAAGATTCAAGTATTGCTCAAATTCTAGGGATTCCTTCCTTATCCGCAGAGAGATGCCTATGAAGTTGCCAGCATGCTCTATTGCACTCTTGATAATTTCCTCCCTCTGCTCAGATGCAAACAGGTGCTGCAAATTTTGTCAAGAAAAAACATCAACAGGTGAAAAATACAGCACAGCTGAAGAAAATCACAGTCCTATAAATAATCCTCCACTAACAGGAGGGAACATTCACAGCAGCTGGACCAGCCTTTGCTAAGTGCATGGTATAAAGAGGCATTTATTACACAAGAGATCTACTATTAAATTTACACTTGCTTTTAAAAAGAAAACTATAGCACCTATTCCTAAAGGATACCCTGCTACACATTAGCAACGTAATGGTCTGCATGACCTGCCTGTCCACCCGTGGAAACAGACCCTGACAGCCTGGCAGGAGTCAGGAGCCAGAGAACATCAGTGGTAGCCCCAGTTGATATTTGCAAGGTTAGGGCAGCTTTAGAGGATCAATTACATATTGCTGGCTTTATGCCAGGGAAAAGCATGCTGCAGTACAAAAGACATGGAAACCCTGATCTAGTCCTATTTTGTTCATAGAGACTGAGGTAGCAACACTTAGGAATTAATTTATGGTTAATAATGTAAAGATCCTTTTCAGCTGCTTGCAGTACAGAAACCCTTCAGCGATTTTAAAATCAACATTACACTGCAGTATTTGCAAGCAAAGCTGCCGAGTAATCAGATCACAAGTCTAAAGAGGGAACAGCATCACTGATCAATCTATTTCTGAATAGAATCCCTCCATCAGTCAGGTAGATTAGTAACACACTACCTGTCACTTCTTCATTGAGAAATGACAGGAAACTTCACACCCCCACTATATGCATATTCTCTACCCTAAAAAACTAGCCATTTTATCCTTTGTAGTTCTTAAACATTTAATACACAAACACACAAAAAAAACCTCACCAAAACCACAAAACGGAACACACACACCTCTCAAAAGTTTTTACTTCTTTCCTTCCCTTTTAGGATCTGTCCCTAAGCCTTGAGGCTCCACAGCTGGGTCCCAGAAATGCACATACTTGTATGTTCCAACTATGTGGAAACTTCCTTACTAAACATGCAGCTATAAACAACCTATGAACAATACCAAGATATTTTGATTTAATACTCACCAATCTACTAAATCCTCCATAGAGGATACAGAAGCCTCCCTGATAGCCAGTAATATCAACAAAGCCTTCAATGTTTCTGTAGTCATAGGAGCACAGGACTTTATTTGTTGCGGGATCAATTTGGTCAATACCTCCAGGAGTCACTTCCAGAATCACAGTTTTCCTTGTATCACTCCAGTGATGCTTATAGCAGTTATACCTCTGCAGAGAGAGCTGCTTTCAGGCATCTACACACACTCCTTTACTACACAGCAGTAGTTCTCTACTTAGCTAATAAGTTCAAAAAATGATATAACTTCCCTTAATGCTCTTATCTACATTAAGAACTCTACGAAGCAAAGGAAAGTAGCTGCCAAATGACAAGGAAGTCACAGTTTAAATGCACATTGAAGCAAGAACAGAATCCCAAGAGAGCAACTCCCAAAGGAACTAAGTTTCACTTGTTGCAGAAGGTGGTCTACTCACAGACTTCTGAACACTGTGTTTAGACAAGGAAAAAGCATTTACACCAAGTGCTGCTATTCAGCTAATTACATCAAGTTAAGGTAAGCTTATCATTATAGTGAATTTTTTTCATTTCCTGCAGTCTTAATTTCCTTTACTTAAACCAGCAAAAGTTAGAGGTCTGTTCTAAACTACATAAAGCAAAGGGGATCCCCATATTCCAGCAGTGTTACTATGTTCATCACTGAAGATTTAGTGTATGCAATACTTTAAATTACTTAAAGTAACTTTAAGCACTTTGAGTGCTATCATCTATGATCAAAAGACAAAGTGCAGCTCTGTACACTGTCTTCCTTATTACTGTATTACCACAATTCAGTAAATGCCAATCCTGTCTCTAATCTGACCTACACAAATCCTTCTAGGAAACAATGTTCCTACATCATTCACAATGTTATGCAGAAAAGTATTTAGAGTTAGAAAGTAAAGTGCTAGAAGTAGTAAAAATTGACTAATGAATCAATGTTTTTCTTCTCTGCACATAAGAGCTCCACATGGCACGGACCTGTATTTCAACAGTAACATTCAGAGTCCATACATCAGCATAAGGCTCAGGCCAAGTGAACAGTGCTCAAATATTCTACTGATAAAGACGTTCCTATTGCTTTTGAACCAACTCTTAATTTTCCCTTCTCAAAGACTTCAGAGCCAAATTCACAGAAGTTATTTTAGGTAGCACATATAGCACAAGCATAACATACATGAACAAAGTAGAAGCTCAAATCTTTGGATCATTTTCTTAAACTGCACACGATCCTGATAAGCCAGACACTTACCCGTCCTGTGATTTTTCCTTCTGAGAAGTCTGTCCTGAATCTCTGTTTTTAAAAAATGTTAACTGTGAATGAATGCAAATATGACAGCCAATCTATCCAGAAAGTCTACATTTAAGCTGACTCTGTTTTACAGGATTCATATTAAACCTCCTCAGAAAGCTCACCATTCCACTGCAGTTTAATATATTCAGTATTTGTAGCTTTACTCACTATTTACAAATCATGCAGTACTTGCTGTAACTGACACTAGATTAAGTTCATTAACACAACAGCTCAAAAAACTTGCTTTCCTACTTTTTATGCAGGGAAGGAAAGCATAATAAGCTACCACAAATGGTAATGGTAACCAAGTACTTACTGCTTGCTTGAAGAAAAGAAAAATAAAAATCTTACCAGTGCCTCTGTAAGGAGTTCTGTTCTGTGCTCTGTGGAAAACTTAAGGGTCTCAGATTTTTTTCCACTCCCTTTGCGAAAAGTGAGACTAAATTCTGTTCCTTGTCCTTTTCCAACAGGAGAAATACTACAGATATCTCCATAAGGCCACTACACAATTGAAAGTAATTAGGTTACACTGTTAGTAATTTTAAAGGTACATCTCCTTCACTCAAAATTCCTTAGAACCTATAATAACCCAGGGACTGGCTATAATGAGATGACAGCTAGCATGCTATATGACAGCAAGAGCTTGAGCTTCCTACTTGATACTGTGCAAAGTAAGTAAGTGTCCTGACTCCCTTCAGGGACATAGCTTAACAGTAATCAAACTTACTCCAGTTCCTTCAGAACAGCACAGCCAAAGGCAAACTACTACTTGTTGGCCAATAAAGAGAAATTGCCTAGAACTACAAAAACCTACTGGGTATTTGTAGAGTTCACAAAGATAACACCAACTTTCTTTTACATGTGCTCTTCTACACAGCAGCCACACCTTTTGGTTTTTCTGAGATCTTGTCAGACTAGATGGTTTCTAAAGCCTGAATGCCACTAGTCACTCTGCATAATAAGCATTAAGTCAGAAATCAACTTCAAAAACAACAGTTACCTGATTTGTAACTTCTAACGTGTTGGGGTTGTATGTGGTGATGGCATGGGTTCCAACGGAAAAGACGCGCTTGTACCTACAACACAAAAGAGGGTTAAGCTTCTCCAGAAGTCACAGAAAAACCCCTGCTGAACTGCAAGAAGATATATACAGATCTTCTCTAGGAAATAGATATGGAATTTTCTCTGTTGTTAGCTTGCAGTTTACCCTTATAATATGTTAAGCTCTTCTACGTATCCATAAAGGGGACATACAAGTTAAATGCTCCTAAATATATTTCCTTATGCATACCTTTTCCTAAATTAAAGGCTAAGTCAGGATCAAAGATTCTTGGAACACTACCAGATCAGAAGAAATTCTAAAAAGGGCACACAGATAGGAAAAAACCCCCAACCATTCCTGCAATAACATAAAGCATCTGTCTGAAGCAGTCTGAGATGACAGTTGCAACACAAAATACAATTTACACACCTGGTCACAATACTGTACCATGTCAAAGTACTACTATGGCCAAACCTAATTTTCTTCATTTTGAGGAAAACCAAAGCTACTGCACTCTAGAATGACTCAGATCACTGAAGTTATAGTCATGGCACATTGATAGCACAGATGTTAACTGCCACAGGGCTGAAATGATAGCTGTAGCAAGGTAGCTGCTTGTATTTCAGGCATATCAGAAACAAGCAGCAGTGATCCAAAGCTAAGAAATTTCGATGCATCAAGTGCAAAATGGAAGCTTACCATGGCTTCATTTCCTAGACAATCTTTAAAACATAACCTGAACAAACAGACTCTACGTATTTCTGAATCTGAAAGTTTTGCAACCTAACTAATCAGAGTTTGAAACAGCAGATTATTAATAATACATTATTACTTGCACAAACCATGTTCTAAGACACTTCCATCTGGAAGCCATCCAGCCCAAGAAGTAAAACCAAACCTGAACCAGAGCCAGTACTAATAAGTATTATCTACTAAAGCAACAGGATCTGAACATGGATGCCTTTCTTGAATTTGAACCAAATAAAAATAGTTTGGCTGGCTGTCCATATTAAAACTGATTCAGAGTAGGATTTTCAGTTTCAGTTTTGGATAGACTGTGGGTTTGCTTGGAAAAAATATGATCAGCCAGATGCTTAACTAATCTGAATCTGTGTTCTCTTAGATACTGCATTAAGAAACAGCAGGTCTCTTCTTCCATCCTTCTCTGTATTCTCGTGTTGCAGTCCCTTCTCTCACCTGACAGGTCTGCAGCACAAGCCATCATTTCTGTATAAAGTCAAACTTTGCAGAGGCTTCAAATATATTCAGAGCAGCTCCCACATATCGCTTTGCTCATAATAGGAAGGTCAAGAGCATCCATCTGACAGTCAGGCAATCTCACAAACTTAATACCCTTCCCTTTTCTATTATTATTCAAGCAAACTGATGCAAATTGAAGCTTTTACTGTCCCAGAGGAGTTTATCTACCTAGGAATTAAAGCAAGTGCTTATTTCTTCAAAGCTTAGAAGAATCTGCATTGAGCCAATATGCCACCTTAAGGATATTTAACTTATTTAAAAAACCTATTTGTTTTACCACATAGTTGAAATTTCCTTATTTAAGATGCAGATCAGGAGGAGTCATTGTAATGAAGCAGAATGTTTGAAGCTACTTTAGCTCCTAATAATTCCACTATATTCAGCCTGTCAAGCAATGCTCCATTCTTAGTTCATAAGAACAAACCATTCCCTCTCCTCTTGTGGCATAATTTAGGCAGGTATTCAGTCTTTTATATGACATATAAGGTTAGTTTAAGTTTTTTAGAACAGCATATCACAAGTAATAAAGCTCTTTATTACTTGCTCAAGGTTTAATTTACTTACTTAAACTACTATCAGCTCCACAGTGCTCTGTGGCAGAGTAAGGATTTGCAACCATTACACGTAATTGGAGACCAGCTTGCAAACACCAAACCTCATTCCTTTTCTCCCCTCGTGTTCAAGCCTACACTTCAAGACCTAGGAAGCATTAATTACATAGCATTCTTAACATGAGTTGGGACAAGGAACACAAGACAAAACAGCAGTTTTGCTGAGTTGCCATTTCCTTTGTTTCTTCTCCCTAGGTAAATTCAGAAGACCCAAGTCTTGTTGCATGAACAGAGGAGATTCAGAAGTCTGCTCTTACATGTGGCTTAAACACATTCTTGTTCAGAACTTCACCTTTAAATATGACAGAACAGTATTCATACCTCCAGAACTTGCAGAGTTTACGATTATTTATCTCTCAAACTACTCTGCAGTACTGTCTAATTCCAGGCTGTTTAGAGAAGAGTTGAAGCTAATGTCCTCTTCTCAGTAAAAAAGCTATTGCCTATTCACTAGTGATTTCAAAGCACTGTACAGGTCTTTTTAACCAGAAGGAACCTGGTAGATAAACTGCATATCACCACACTCAATAAAAAGACAATGTTCAGAACTACAGATTAACACTGGAGCATCGTCATTTGTACTACTAGAAAACACTGTAACTGACAGACACAGCCCAGATTCAAATTCTATGTATAGTCAAAATGACTCAGGTTCATTTATCACCACACATTAAATTATTGCTTTTTTCAATGTTATCCATAGATTATATTGAGGATGTATAACTATGAACTGAGTGGCCTAAAGAATTCAAATATAAAGTTACTAAAAGCCACATACGCTTCTGCTGCAACAAAACAAGAGGCAACTACTCACCAAATAGGTCTTTCCCCTTCATTTTAAAAGAACTAACACACCACTTTCTTGAAGTTTTAAACTGAAGTTCTACAAGACTTCTGTCAGAAAGTTTACCATCAAAGTTCAAGATCATAACTTCAACATCCTGCATCAGGCTCTTTAATGAAAGCCATTGGGCAAAAGAAGAAATCTGAGGTTTATGTACTTAATTCTCACCAAGTGGCTCAAATCACATGCACACTAAATTTGCACATATGCCACAGAAAAATCTGAGGAACAGACCAGACTTTTGCAGTTGAACAACAGATTAGGAGGAACAAACTGTTCTAATGTTCTACCCCAACACAGTCTCTTATTATTACTAAGGGAAATAGTTTATTCACCCACACCCACACAATTTCAAATGCATGGATCATAATTCAGGTAAGACTCCATTTATACAAGTATTAGATACAACTTTATTGAGATAAAGCTAAATAAACAAATTTCTTTCAAGTCAATCAAGACTCCGTCTTGGTAGAGGAAATATTTTACATTCAGAGAGCTGCTCAATCTAGTCTGCACTTTGAACTAAGCAGTTTTAATTTCTGCTGACAAAAAGGCAGGGAGCTCTTTGATTAGACATTGAGGCAACCTCGTGGTTCTTCAAAGCACTACTGTGAAAGATCCATGACCGCTGCTCCTTGCAATCCCATCCTCCTTTCCTTCCCAGTATTCCCGTTCTCTGCTAGGATAAATGTAGCAAAAAAGGAAAAAAAACACCCCCAGTTTCAATTTACAACATCAAACAGATCAAGTCAAACAACAGATTTGGACAGTACCTCTTCATACAAACATTAGGATCAAGCAGTTCTCAGGCTCCCAAGGTGCAGATAACACACCCTCTTTGTTACGTTGATATTTAGACAGCAAGGAAAAACCCCAATTCTACAGTGGGTAAGGATACCAAATAAAGTCCTACAACACTTTAAGAACTATGCAGAGCAGCTGACTTCAGACACAGTACAACACATACCAGTTATGATAGTTTAATGGATAATATTATGAGACATTCCCAAGCTTTCGCAGACAGAAGAATCACTGAAAATTCACTTTCAGATCCAGGACCCCCATTAGAATGAAGTTTATTTCTATTAGCAGAATTCTTCAAATCATCTCAGTTAGCAGTTTAACAGATAATCTATTACACAGTATGTTAAGTGTACGTGTGGACTAGTGATCCTTATCTGTTGAAGAACGTAAGACACTACTCCTCCACAAACCTGTTCTGAAAAGAAGCATTTCCACTTTAAATTTAGCATTTCATATAGTAAGCTCAAGAGACTCAGAAGCTGAGTAAGTCAGGTGGCCCACTTCAGAGCTACACTGAAGTGTGGGAACACATGCAGAGGAAGGCTAAAACACAATGTTTAAAATCCAAACTGATTCTAGTGAAGATACATTCCGTTCAGAGACTGAGCAGCAGGAGCCTTTAGTTCAATTTTCATCCATCAGCTGGATGAAGTTAAAACTATGCAGTCAAATCCAGTGACAGAGAACAGAAATGACATACAAAACATTAAAAACAAAACCACAAAATTAACAAACTTCAAACTACTTACTTTCCCCTCCACGAATGTTTTGTTGTGTAGAAACAAGCAAGATCTCTGTTTTCTCTAATTATATTCATTCTGTGCCAAGACCTGAAAACAAAGGAGACATCCTGTTAGCATCCAGGATTTTTATTTAAAACCAAAGTTCACTAATCATCAATATGCTTCAAGACAAAAAGACTTTGTTTTTAAACTTCTGTTTATCAAACAAAACATGGACCAAGTTGCACAAGAATTACTAGTTTCTTCACTGAATTTGTTACACTATCTACTCCCTAAAAGTACCAGGTTCCAGTAATTTATGCCATTTGCCATATTAGCATCACATCACTTTCATTGCAACTTTGCACATTCAAATTCCTGTATATTTTATGTCATCTCCAGAACACTTTACTCCTGAAAACTGTGTAATATCAAAATTATTTGAGCACCCTCTACCCGTAACTCCAGCTAAGCCAAAGTCCTATTGCAATTTTGAAACACACAGCAATGAGATACTTGGATACACAGAACAGCTTGTTTTCCAGTCTGAAACAGAATTTGAGGTTGAGAAACTTACTTATTAGCCAAGCAGTGTGATTAAAGAGCTGACTAAATACCATTCCTGTGCTGTAAAAGTTGAAGCAATCTCACCACTAACATCCTGACACCCTGATTTCACACAGGAATATCTACTCCCTAAACACACACAGACGAATTTAGTGAAACCTGCCCACAACTGCTTGAGGAGCTGCTAAGTTTTAAGGAATGCTTCTGAACACTACTATCTTCCATGGCTGAAACACACACATGTTGAGAAGTTAGAAAGTTAACCTCCCTTTTACTTCACTATGCTGTTATTACATCTACAAGGAACTTAAGCAGACATCCCCAGATATTGTCACTCTCCCTTTACTGCTACACCATTAGTTTTATTTTCAAATGTGTTAAAACAGGCTTCCTTGTTACTGACTGAAGACTGGTAGTACTCTCAGGTTCACAC
This sequence comes from Climacteris rufus, assembly GCA_013398175.1. Lineage (NCBI taxonomy): Eukaryota > Metazoa > Chordata > Aves > Passeriformes > Climacteridae > Climacteris > Climacteris rufus. The sequence continues at coordinate 252,163 of VZRZ01007594.1, forward strand.
CCTGGTGGCACCCCCAAAATATCACAGACTAACACTGGTCTGCAAGAACTCATACACAGCTTGCCTGAAGCAATTCTTAAGCAACCCAACCCCAGTCAGTACCCCACTGAAAGTTAGATAACAACCCATTACCTTTTTCACATTCAGCTAGCTCTGCCTGATTTGGCAAAGGAAGATTTCTTATTTTGAGATGGATGACCTATAACATTAGCTCATCACTAATTTCTATATTCTACAACTTCAGGTTATTTTCTTCCAGAGCAAAGGCCACAGTCATAAACATGAAGAATGGATAACCTGATCGAAATGAACTCCAGAATTCCTTCCCTCAGGTGAAGAACCAGCACAATCATCACTACTTACTGAAGAAAACTTGAGGTACTGCCTCTGGGAAGAGCAGAGAGCAGTATTTACATGTTTCAGTGACTCAGTCTTTGAGTCAAATCTTCAGAGTTAATACTCCAATGACTTGTGGCAAGTTAAATTCTCTAAAGCCAGTTTTTGGAAATGACTTTTGGCAAGTTAAATTCTCTAAAGCCAGTTTTTGGAAACAAAGTTTTATGATGGCAAGATATTCAACAGTATTATTACTAGTGATTGCTGACATTATCTACCTAGACCTGTGCAAAGCACTTGACACTGTCCTGCATGACAACCTTGTCCCTAACCTGAAGCAACACAGATTTGACAGATGGACCACTCAGTGGACAAAGAACTGGCTGAAGGGCTGCACTCAAGAGATTGTGGTCAATGACACAAAGTTCAAGCAGAGACAGTGACAAGTGGCATTCCTCGTGGGAAAGATTGGGACTGGCACTCCTCTAACACCTCTGTCAGGGATATGGACAGTGGACTCTCTGCAAGTTTGTTAATGACACCAAACTTTGGTGAAGGGATGACATCTAAAGGGACCTTGACAGGTGTGAGAGGTGGCTCCATGCCAGACTCATGAAGTTCAACAAGGCCACATGCAAGGTGCTGCACATAGGTTGGAGCATGCCAAGCACAAACACAGGCTGGGTGGAAAATGGTTTGAGAGCAGCCCTGAGAAGGATTTGGGGATGTTGGTTGATGAGAAATTTGACACAAGCCAGCGGTGTGCGCTCACAGCCCAGAAAGCCGACCACATTGCAGGCTGCATCAAATGAAATGTGGCCAGCAGGCCACGAGAGGCGATTGTTCCGCTCTGCTGCGCTCTGCTGAGAGCCCAGCCGCAGTACTGGGTCCAGCTGTGGGGCTCTCCGTGCAGTGAGAACAGGGAGCTGTTGGACTGGGTCCAGAAGAGGGCCACAGAGATGGCCAGGGAGGAAGCTGCAGCAGAGAAAAGAGGGAGACAGGCTGAGAGCTGCGGTTGTTCAGCCTGGAGAAAAGGCAGGTCCAGGGAGAACTTCCAGCAGCCTCCCAGTACCTAATGGGGGCCTACAAGAATGGCAAGAGAGGGACTTTTTACAAGGATGTGTATGATATGACACAGAGCAATGGCTTTAAACTCAGAGAGGGCAGGGTTAGATTAGATGTTAGGATTACATTTTTTACTGTGAGGATAGTAAGGCACTGGAACAGGTTGCCCACTGAAGCTCTGGACACCCCATTGCATCAGCCCTGAAAGTGCTCAAGGCCAGGCTGCATGGGGCTTTGAGCAACTTCGTGAAAGGTGTTCCCGCCCATGTCAGGGAGGTTGGAGCTAAATGATCTTTAAGATCCTTTCCAACCCAAAGCATTCTATGATTATTCCTGAAGTTCTCTTCATTTTGCTTGGTTTAAGAACTATTATTACTACCTTGGATAAGAATCAAAACAGCACATTCTATCCAAACTACACAGCTCTTACTGTACAGTAGCACACTTTAGATATGATAATTTTGTTTTAAAGTCATCTTTCAGAACAACATGTCAGATACTCAATCTTCATGCCTCTCTTTCAAAGCCATTTTCTTGACATTGACTAAAGTATTAATAAAAATAAGAGGCTTATAACAAGACTAGCTCCACTAAGTACAGGATTAATAGATCTATTTATCTGTAATTCCAGTTTCACCAATACCAGACTCCTCTGACCAACTCTATTAGGTCTCCCAGACCTGAACACCACTTGCTCTAGAATATTTAAAGCAAGTTGTTCTCAAGGTTACAAACATCTAGTCCTAATAATACAGAACTGAGAAACACTCATTTATACGAACTACCAGCAGCTTCCACTAGTTTTAACACCAGCATTTAACTAGAATCAGGATACTGATACATGAAGTACTGGACATGAAGTGCAAGTGACAAGTTCACTAGATTGCTTTTTTGTTTAGATGAAAACTACTAAAATCATTAAGCTTTGATGACTCACTGTGCTTCTGGACAGTGATTGCAGCCATCGCTCCCACTGAGAAGACTACCACAGAGGCCAATATATGCCAAAGTCTCATAACAATTAATTCTCGTATGCATTTTCCAGCAGTTTAACAGAGATAAAGGCTGACAATAGCCTAGTGTTCTGAGTTGCTGTGTTAAAGTCCAGCAATCATTTTTCAGTTGTCTTTGATTCCACAGTAAGAACAAGATGAAAAAAATAGTTCATGCCAAAGATACTTTAGAAGAATCCAAACTGTTCTCTTCCTTCACTCATTCTGGCAGAACCAGTGTGACATCACACTTGCTGTACTATGTACAACGTGATACACTGTAATTTTAGCATCTATAACCATTGACTTTGCAGAACACATCAGGCTTTACCATTAATCAAGTTTAGCCACATTGCCTGTGTAAGCTATAGTGGCCTGCTTCATCATATCATATTAATTTCATAAAATAAGAAAACATTCTTTTTACCTTTACCTCTTCTTCCCATACTCAAGATATCTTTAAAAACTCGACTGACTTAAAAGAAAAATGGACTTAAATTTGTTCATTCGCTCATGAAAGCATCCACGACAATAAGGCCCCAACTTTAACAATCATCTTAGTGTCCTGTAGTACCCAGGAGTAGAAAAGTCACAACTTCAAAGGTTATTTTGAACACTTTGCAGCACAGCTATCATATATCCCATACTTATGGTTCCAAAGGTTTGGTGCTACAGAAACACCTGGTTCAGTTGTTCTATTTCCACTGCAGCAGAAGTAAAAAGTACTTTGAAAGTAGCAGTTTATAAATAGGTTTAGTTTGGTTGAGAGCGTACATGTTGAATGCAGACTACAGTCAAATAATCCAAGGATTCTGCAGGCAAAGTACTGTCTACAACTTGCAACTTCTTTTGGGAGCCTAACTAAAGCACTCCCCAAAACATCCCCAGGATATTTTAATCAGTTTTTTTACAGGACTGAAGTTCAACAATACTTTCCTACTTGGTTCTTTTAGTACTGTAAACAGCAGTGAAACAGGTTTAGGGGAAGAGCTGAAACCACATTTTTGCGTGCCTCATGCACCAGAAATAGCAATCCCTTAAACCAAAGGGCCTGAACTGCTTCCAGGACTCCCCCTGCCTCAGAGTTTAAGCTACATGGAATCACAGAATAGTCTGAGTTCAAAGGGACCTTTTACACAAGTTTGGAGTATTACACAATCTGCATTCAACTTGCGTGCACTTTGCACTTTTCCAGGTTCTCACATTCTTCAGACAAAACTACCATCTGGGAAAACAATCTATTTCAGGAAACAGAGACAAGTCAGTCTTAAACTAGCATTTGTAGAGTCAGAAACAAAGCTGTGACCTTGTAGGCACCAAAGCAACAGGCACAGCTATACCCAAGTTTCCTTCAAATTATTAAATAAAGTCAGAAGTTTGTGCACAGGTTCAAACTTCAGTGCAGAATTCAGATTGACTTTTTTCCTGATCATATTATTCCTCTATTATCACAAAGCCTCAATATCTTTCTTAAGCAAAGGTTTAACAAGATGGTAATGTAGGATTCACAGCCCCACACAGAATTATTAATCTGTTCCACTGTGGGGAGGAGTAAAAGAAATGCTGGTAAGAAACTGAGGTTACTTGGGCAAAAGAGGAAGAGAACTGCAGATAAGACACCAAGATTTTGTTTTATAAACTTATTCCAGCATGGAATAAATACAAGATAGAGTTCCTGGAAAGTCTTTACTACACAGGGACAGACACCCACAGCAAGCTCAAGTGTGTCTTTTCTGAGAGAGAGGAGACATACTATGAGCATAAAAACAGGGACCAACCGGAAAGAAATGAGAGCAAAGCACTGAAAAAAACCCCTAAGGTTCTGTTATTCTGTGGTTCTACATACCTGCCTTCTGGCTTTAAGGTCTGGAGCCTGATTTCCAGTCATCTACACCTCTGTAGCTTTAAAGCCATTATTTAAATAAGTTTTTCTGCACTGTTTTAGCTGCCTAGGTTTCAGCACCCTCTTTCATTGCTATGGGCATTAACCGGCAGTATTGCCTTCAGACAGGTTCTTTTTAACAAGAACTAACTTTTTCCTCTTCCCTGGACAGTACCCTTCTCAAAGTACTACAGCCTAATTAGCTGTGGAAACAGAGATTCCTTCACCTGTGGTGCAGGAACTCTCAGTCCTGTTTGTAAAACAGGAAGGAGATAAGACCTACCAAATCCTTAAAAGAAGCTACATGCAGCCTGCCTCAGTGATAGCAGCAATCTCACCTTCAGTGATCCAGGACAGTGATTCAGTAGTAAGGATTTCAACTTTACTACTACCATAAACAATGGTGACAGCATTAGGGTCCATCCTCCAGGTAACCCATTCCCTCACCAAGGACCAGTGTTGAGGATAAAAACAAGTGTGGAAAATTCTGGTTTTCTTTTAAATCTCTATTAGCATTCTGCTTTACCAGGGAACCAATTTGATTCACCAGATAGACAGGTGAGTATCAGAGCAAAAGGATTTACTCACTAAGGGAAGGAAGAAAAACAAAAGTGTTCCTTTCAGTCATAGTTAAACAATCCTGTCATATTTCTTCAGAATATTGTTCCGTTTCATTAGTGAGGCAAGAGAGTTGTTAATTTCTTTTGACGAGAGAATAGTTTCCTGGAAGCAAATCAGGAAGCTAAGCAGTTGAAGGTTAACACTTCAAGATACGGTTGAATGCCAGCAGAAGAATTATTAAGTCAGTAAGTTTCACTTACTGAGCTTCAAACACAAGTTAAAAGCAAAGTCACCTCCTAAGTATGAAACACAGATCTGGCTCTCAAGATCAACCCTCAGCGTATTGCTTAAAATCTGGAAATACATAATGATTCAGTCACTCTGGACAAATATGTGTTTGGAAACTATGAAAAATGCCACATGACACTCAGAGGAGCAAGCAATTCATATGAAAGAAATCTTTTTAAAAATGTATTCCAACAAGGCTGAAATACAAGGTTAAAGTTCCTGGAGCATCTACACCACACAGGGACAGAAACACAGCTCTGTCTCCAAACACTCAGATATTCACTGCAAGTGGAAAAAACTGTCAGTAACAATAGAAAGGTGCCAGTAACTCCTAGTTAAGTGTTCTGGCACTTGGCTGCCTACATTAGGCAGGAATAAGACCAAGCTGCATATATGTGAACTCAAGCAGGCTAGAACCAAGCATAACACATCTGTAACACTGGTCCTGTTATTTTGATCTTATTCATTGCAGACTGTTTTCAGAGCATCTTCCTAACTCAGCCCTACAATGAAACTCAAGTCATCAGTAATCTCTCAACAGCCTCCTCCTTTTCTCCATATCTCACTACATGCAAGTGGCCTATGGAGACAACCAGCTAATAATCAACAAAAATATACTTCAACTTCAGAGAATTTAAATCCTAAAACAAGGAATATTTTCTCAAATGCAATATTATCTGACCAACTCTAGTAACATAAAGCAGTTATCTACTCAATTTCATCTACTCAGACCGTCATCGATCTTATTTCTGAAAGAGCACAAGAGAAAAAGGGAAAATACATTTCAGATTACATTAACTTCAAAAGCAGCCACATAGCAGAGACTAAGTGCATTCACAGCGAGTCTCCAAATAAACTTACAGGCCTACGTTTCCCCCCAAGCAGAATGCTCCGACACTCCCTCAGCTTGAGAACACCAAGCTGAAAACAGAAAACAAACTCTCCCTCCCAAACTGAAGTGCGAAAAACAACACATTTACGGTGCAGAACTTGGCCCTCAGTAGAAACACAGCTATCAAGGTACAAGCGTCGCAACACACGACAGGGAAATTTACCCCAAAGGCTGCTGGCAGCTCACTGCAGACAGAAAACCAGGCAGTATGCCTACCTGTTTGTACTTTCAGAAAATAAAAAGCAAGTGAAAGCATCCATGGGATAAATTCAAACACTCTTGGAAAAACAAGCACGTTAAGGGTAGGTTTTCTGAAAGATGCATCTCATTCTGCTCATGCTCTTAGCATACTGTTAGCACTCAAAAAAGAAATAAAATCTCATCTCTGTAAGAGCACATATCCACCACATCTCTCCCACCCTTCATAAATTATTTCCCAAAGCATCTTCTGATGGGTCTATTTTGATCAGAGAGCAGGAGGAGGAAAACAACGTGTCTTTTCTTAATGAACACGCCAGTATTCCTCTAAGAAAGAGGCCAAATTCTGCCCGGCAGCTACAGAAGCCGCATCAAGTGCGGGGCTCGCCGAGTGAAGCACCAGGCAGGCTGAGGCCGGAGAAAAACCTCAGCCCTCTCCTCTTCCCGGATGCAGGAAGAGAAGGGCTTGAGAGCGACTGCTGACAGAACAGACACCACACTGTGGACGAGAGACCCCCGCTCACCGCCCCAGGCCCCTCATGGCTGAGGCAGGCGCGGGGGCTCCGCCGGCGGCACCAGCAGCCCCTGGCGGCAGAGCGAGCGCTGCCCCAGCCCGACCCCGTTCTCCGCGCGCCCCGCGCCCGTTCCCCGGCCCCGAGCAGCGCCCGAGGCTGTGGAAAGAGGCGGGGAGCAGCC
>VZRZ01007594.1:259237-289934 GCA_013398175.1 Climacteris rufus
GCAGCCGCTACACCACTGCCGCTGCCTCAGAGCCTGGAGCTGGAGGCCGCCATCTTAGCTCGGGCAGAGAGACCGCCCCCTCGGCGCAGCCGCCGTGCGGCCCGGGGCCCTCACGGGACGCAGTCACCTGATGTGCTGGGCGCTGCCTCCCTCTGCTCGCCGCCTCTCGCTTCTCGTCCTCCCCCTCCTTCTCTCCCTTCCTTCCTACCGTCGCCCCCTGCCCTGCCCTGCCCTGGCCTGCCCTGCCCTGCCGGGAACCGGGGTGGCTCCCTGCGAACGCGCCGCCGGGGTGCCAAGTCCTGCCCGCCTTCCGGGTGCGCCTTGCTTCAGGGCACGCCCTGACCTGTGGGCTCCGGCCGGAGCGTGTCCAGGCCGTGGAAGGCGCGTTGAACAGTTAAAAAAGCCAGAGCACACTTTTGAATTATGCACATTACTTACGTGACTGTAAAAGCGATGTTAAATGCCACATTAAGGCTGCGGAAGCTGAATCACTGATTTATGTGGTTGGCTAACCGCCTTCCAAAGTTGCCACAGGACTTCTTAGCTCCCCGTCAACTTCCCCATATTCTGCAGCACATGTAGGATTTCCCAAAAATGCTGCAAGCTACGGCAGCATTGTAACGCGACCTCCTTAAAGTGCCTACTGATTGGCATAAATATTTTGAATATTATTAAATACGATTCACATTAGAACACATGAGCTTACCATGGCCTTTCCTTTAAAATAGTGTCAATAAAGTCAGCAGACGAAGAAAGAAATGAGGAAAAAACTGTAACTGGAGCTAATTATCTTGGAGAAAAAAGACGAAAACCACAAGCGGTAGATTGCTGGTTTTTGAATATCCTTTTCATTGTCATATGGACGTGAAGAAACAGTATGAAGCTGAGTTGGGGGAGGTTTAGGTTGGATATTAGGAGAAGGTTCTTCCCCCAGAGGGTGGTTGGGCACTGGAACAGGCTCCCCATGGAAGTGGGCACAGCACCAAGCCTGGCAGAGCTCAAGAAGCATTTGGACAATGCTCTTGGGCACTTGGTGTGACTCTTGGGGTGTCCCGTGCAGGGCCAGGAGTTGGAATCGATGATCCTTGTGGGTCCCTTTCAACTCAGGATATTCTGTGATTCTGTGATAAACTATCTGTCTTATATTTTACTTAAGATACTTAAATACTGCTTAGGCATTTTTTGGATAAGTCTAATCCTCTGAATCTGGGGCATTGTGGTAAAATACCAGTGATGGGAAAATAACGTCTTTGGGGAAGCTGATAAATTGGTTTTGGTTACAGAGCTTCAAGAGAGGAAAAATAAAAGATTTAATGTTTTAGTCACATGCTAGGAATTGCAGGAATCTAATTTCTGAGGGAGGTCATATGATTCAGAAGAGTTTCTTTGAGCGCATGGAAGAGTTTTTGCACAGGCTTTGTTTGGGGGGGGGCTGATTTTGTCTTAGTATTTGTTCTTTGTTGTTAATAAAGGTAGGTAAAATACATCGAGTAAAGCAACAGCTTGTTAGGTGTCCATTACTTGGGAACAAAAAATGACATTTACGTCATGAAATTGGTTTAACAAAGTTGTAATCAATATTTTCAGAGACATTTTAATCAGACAACAAAAATTATATTTCAGTATATTTATTCAGCACAAGATAATATTTCAGTAACTATCTTTTATTTTTGGACATACATTTGTGTAAGTAGTAATATTAACTTAATACAAACTACTGATGAACGGAAAAGAGGACAGATTAAGAGTGAGAAAATTTGAGAGACAGTGAAATAATAATTTTGAAATCATTCAGAGAAAAAGCAAACAAAGGTGTGTTTAGCAGTTCTGACAGGAAGTTAGGGAAATTAGATTGTACAACTTGGTACAGTATCTTTCATAAAATAAAGTAGACTAGGATTTCATAACTGTTTCATTGCAAACTAGGTGTGAAATTACATTGTGTGCAGACAACAGCATTCTAGTTTGCTTGGTTATTTTGTGTTGTGAGATGATACTACTGGATATTTTCTGTTTAACTAAAGGTTTGTGGAAATACTGGAATACAAAAATTGTATTTTTAACACCTTCTCCAATTTAAAGGTTTACAGTTTTATTCTAAAAACCTATTAAAAAGAAAGTGAGCAAAATAATCATTCCAATTATGTCAATGGCAGTTTTGTTGTTACCTGTGTCTGACATGGGTAGTATTTTACCCTTAGTTTTCCCAGTGACTTACAGAATCAGAAATCATTAGAGCCATTCTCATTGTTAAAATAAGAGTAGCACAACACAGGTTTGATGCCTTCTTGAGAGATAAAATGCTAAATTGCTTCAATCCACTTTGCAGAAGCAAACCCATTTTCAATTCTTCCAGGTCTTTCATCTGAAATACTTCAAATGTCAGTCTGACCTTGTCCATTTAAATACTTCCATTTGCAGAAGAGTTCAGGCTGCCTCCAATCTGGAGAGTAAGGTCTCTCTTTACCATCCAATTATTGAAATCTGGAAAGAATGAAGAGTTCTAGTCCACCACTAAATAATTAATAGTCCACTGGCTATTTCTGTGATCAGCACCTATTCTGAAAGACTGTGGTTTAGGATGGCTGACTGCTTCAAGCACAGAACAATACAGATACAGTAGAGCCAATGCTAGGATTCCTGCAGCAACAGTAAATATTATGATTGTAAATACAACCTTTAATAGCAGAGATCCTATTACTTTTAAAACAGATATAATGTGGTTTATAGAAATAAAAAAGAACAAGTTTCTACCTAGCCTGCAGTCAGTAAACAAAGGACAAATTAACCTACTTTCCTAGTACTGTCTCTAATGGTGGGGCAGCATTTTGTGTCATCTATTTGAACAAAGGAGAGATTTTTCCACCTTTCCTTGTCTTACAAGGAAATAAGTTCCTAGTAGAACTGGGAATACTCCACTCACGGTGTTGGAGCATGCAGGACCATTCACTCTGGGGATGACTACTGTTTTTCTGCCATGAAGTAATAGGGATCTATCCAGTCTTCTTAAGAGGATCTAAGAGGTACACCACAGCTTAGTATAAATTTAGGATAATTAACAGAAAATATGCATAATAATTGTAATTGTTAGATGACCAAATAGCAATAACAGTAATCCTTTGATGACAAATTATAGGATTTGACTGAGAGAGGATAACGCAAAGGGACAAGGGGGAGGTAAATGTACAAGTTCCACATAAAACTAATTAAGTAACACACCTTTGGAAACCTCTGTCCTGAATCTTGTCACTTTTACTGCAAAATTGTTGCAATGCCAAAATGCAGGTTACCCAGAGGGCCTTCTGGAAATCAGACCCCCATTACTGCATCAGTCTTTCTTCTGCTCTTTGTTATCCCAAAGATGCCTTAAGATTATGCTGACAATCTGCCAGCTGTTCAAAGCTCACATCAAATTTCTATGTATCTTGACATATTTTGTCTAAAAATAAATGCAGTTAATAATGAGACTTTATCCTCTCTGTGACATTAATGAAAAGGTAGCTTCTGTATGCTCTCCATTAATAATTCTATATTTCCTGGTAACTAGTTAAATGATAACTTGTTTGTTATCTTAGCTAATAGCTTGATAATAACTGTAGCCTTAGGAAATTAACTTGGCGATAAATTTTGTTAAATTATTAATATCTTCAATACAGTGATTCATGCCAATCTGTATTCATATTCCTAGCATTCCACCAAGAACTCCTCTTCTGCTTGGATAATCCTTTCATTTTGGCATTGACATAAGTGCAGTAAATACTCCCATATTAAATTTTGATGTCGTAATCCACCTCTACCCTTGTATAGCCTGGTCTTTTTGGTGTGTCTTTTGAAGATAATCTACAAGTTATCTCTTAGCTCTTTTACCTTCCAATAGATAAGTTCCAATATTAGTTGGAATGCAGTCTTAGTAGTTTATGTGAGTACATCTGGTGTAAAAAAAGTGACTATAACAGATTGGCTTAGTATATCTCAGATGTCATTCATAGTAGGAGGAATCTTTTCATGGATCTAAATAGCAATGCACAATGATGTAAAAGTTAGTAACGAAATTACATTGTTTAGAAAAATGTGTGATTATATTTTTTCAATGGGAAGTGTAGGGGAGAAATATATTGTTCGTAGACAAAGTCTTTAACTACCTTCTCTTTTGACTGCATTTAGCCAGTTGTATACATCTGAAAAAAATCTGTACACATATGTTCAGTGAAAACCTTGATAAAACGACGAAGAATTCCATATACTTAGTTCACTTTGGGGATGCTTCATCTTAGTATTGCAAGCCTGCTTAAGGTTAACTGATCTTTGAAATATCTGGCTCTTGGAGACCATTTTGTGATAGAAGGTACTGCAGTGTCCTAGGTGATATTTCTTCCTACTGTTGACACACAACCCCTGCAGTGAAGTTGCCTGAAGCACAAAGAGGCATTAAGAAGGAGTAGACTGTGAGAAAGGTGAAGGCCTAGGCAAAGAAAAAACTGAAGCATAGGAAAGGAAGACCAGAACTGGAGAGCAGGTGCTAGCTGAGGTCAGTGTGGTAGGAGTGGGTTTTGCATATGGGAATCATAGGATGGATAAAGATCTTGAACAACTGAGAGGGAAGGGTAGTAATCAGCTTCAGCAGGCTAGACCTGAGAGCTGGGAAGATAGGAAGAGCTGTGAGGCTATGATTTTGGAAAATTTTACTATGAACAGAAGAACTGCTTATGCAGTGAGAAGAGGACTTTTTCTCAAAGTGCAGGCTACTCACAGAAGAGGGAAAGCAAAAGGAAAAGAAATGCCACGATCTGGCCTAGGGAAACACTGTTAATGATACAAGTAGCTGAGAGGAAACACTGGGACTGTCTAGGAAAGGAAACAGATTGAGCTGAGGAATAAAAGCTGAATCAACATAGGATGATGATAGGAAGATTCAAATGCAGAAGCAAGGAGTGGGAGAAGGGGCTTAGCAGAGCAACAGGCTGTAAAAGACAGGACAAAAGAGGCAATACCCACAATAGTCCGCTAAACTAGAAACCAGTGTCCCCAGGATAACTCAGGCTGAGAAACACAATGCCCATGGGTATTTAATATCCTCTCTAATGGATCTCAGCTTAATTCTGTTGTTAGTTACTCCTACTGCTCTTCAGAGATCTGTGTTGCAGATCTAGATGTGGTATATGATATAATCCCACTTCACAATTACATGGATTTTTAAAATAAACATAGAGAATGATACATTTACACACATAAACAGCTATGCAATATTGACGTGGTAAAACCAAAAGTCTTTAAAGTTAAAAGGTTCCAGAAGATTAGGATTGCCTTTGCAAAAGTCTTTAAAGTTAAAAGGTTCCAGAAGATTAGGATTGCCTTTGCAAATAATTGCATGCTTATGTAGCATTGTTATCCATGGGAACTTTGCCTTATTCACTCCACGAGATGAAAGGACTCATTGAATGCACATGGATGCTATGCTGTGTTCTACTCACATTGCTCAGTTTTCTGGCCCAAGATTTATTTAGTGTACGCTATACCAACTCTATTATTCAAGCTTCGGATTTACTCATTTCATATTAACGTTTCTCTGACATTGTTCAATACACTGAGTGCTCCAGGAATATGAATTAATTTATTTTCACAACATCCTTCTGCTTCTAATATTTGACTAGTTGAAAGTACATTAATGTTTCTTTTTCTGTATATTCTTGTGTACAATTTTCAAGCATCCTAACACAACTTTTAAACATCATGCGTTTTTTAGCAAAACCACACTTCTCCTGAAAAAAAAAATAAATTGCTAATTGTTCTCTCCCTGTTTCTTTTTATGGACAGGAGAACCAAAACAGATGACAGTGTACTTTGCAGTCTTATTCAATGTATTGATCTGTATGACAGTGTGACATGTGCTTTATATGCCTTACGTAATTTAGGACATGCTCCTATCTTATAAAATGAATATACTTAAGACATTGAATTGTCAACTTCATTTTCAATTTATTTATTAAAAGTTGATTTTTATGGAAAGTTAAATGCTAGCCCAGGAGTAGGAATGCTATTAATTTGAGAAACCGAACATTGACAGAGTGGCCAAAATTTATATTCAGCAATTAGGGTAACAAAAAGTAAAACTAAAAGTAATTTTTTTAAAAAGTGATGTTAAATGCTAAAGTGTTTCAGGAGCAGAGTGGATTAGTGGAGCAGTAGGAAAATTCAGTCTTAGGAATTTTTTGGTAGAACTACTTGGAATCACAATGAGATACCTTGAATGTATCTATAGTTGCAGTACCTTCCAGGTACTTAAATTCGGTCATCCAAACCAAAACGACCTCTGAAAACCAAGCACCAGGTTCCTGCTTACGCAAGACAGTTTTCATCAGCAAGAGTTGTGAAGGAGTCACTTGTATATTCTTGACTCCTCACTGCAGCCTGTACACCAGTAGGGGAAAAGTAAGTACTAATACTCTGATCCCCTAGCCTGGGTCAAATCCCAGAACTAGAAATGAATGAGATTATAATGCCCAACGGAAATAATTGTGGACAAAGGAACAAACAGTGCCTCTGAGAATCAGAAAAGACTGTCGTTGAGCATGTCGAGTCTTTCTTCCACCAAAATTTGTTCATGAAGCACAGAGAAGAACAGAGGAAATTATGATGACATAACTTGCAGGCCAAGCCATTGAAATTATAGCCTTGCGAGAAAAAATAAAAATCAGAAGGATTCTTTAATTTTTTTCTTTTAAACAAAAACCAAAAAACAAACAAACAAATAAACAAACAAAAAAAACCGCTTCCCTTAGTCCATTAGTATGCTCTTTAGCATTTAGGGTGGCTGGCAGCTGAGAAATGCAAACTAACCATTTATGAATGATACAGCTGGAACGTGTTTTTGCAAAAACAAAAGAACATTTTATTGCCTAATAACATTCCCTAACTCCAATTCATCTGTGAACAGATCACTACCAATAGCAGCAGCAACAATGAAAAGACTTCTGACTGAAAGATCCAAGCTGCATATGTGAAAGCTTGTTGTTTTTGTATCAATTTAATCTCAAGCATTATTTATATATCTGTTACAGACCCCTGCCCCCAACAATAGCTTAATACCCTCTATGCACGATCCACAAGTAGAAGACATTTTCATGGTGGGTTCTACAAAAGTATATTTTGGATTCATAAACATTCAAAAGTGCGACAGAATGTAATTATCTGTTTTCTGGAAGACAAGAAAGTCTACGTTAGTTCAAGAGCTATTTTATTGAAATGTGTTCAATTTCTCAAAGCATTCAGAAGTTTCATTATGGGATTACACCAGACACCCCTGGCTCCATCACCACTGCACAGAAAATGGGATGCCTGACACTTGCTGCTTTCCACATTTTGGATGCTGCTGCTTAATATCTACCCCTGGTCTCCACAGAAACTGTTTACAAGTTTTTCAAAAGCTTTTGTATATGTGGTTTGTAGTATACACAATTTGCTAGGCTACTTAAGCTGCTCTCTGCCCTGTCTCTTTTTTGCTGTAGAAAACTGAAAATTAACTGTAGTGACTTTGTTTTCACCTAATTTCAGTCAGAATGCCTAAAAATCATCAGCAATGATATTTTAGACTTTATTCCTATGTATAGCTTTACATCTCAGTATAATTTTCAACAGCAAAGCGTGGCACACAAAGCCACCCTGTCCCTGCATGGCAGATCTGGCATGTCACACACTGATGGCACAAGGTGCATCTGACTGAATTGACATTTAAACCTGAAAGTTCTGATGGAGCCAGAAAAAGCCTTGATCCTGAGAGCTGTGCCTCCTCCTCAATGCAGACAGATCTCAGATCTGAAAGGTCACACACAACTACCTTGGAGTCTTTATCTGTGAATGTCCAAATGACATTGTGGAGCCCATGAAGAAGGTAAAGTGAATCAACCCACAGAGGGGGGCTCCCTGGTATTCCCTATGGACATATTCTCACCCTTATTGTTCCCAGGCAAGAGGTCTCATCAGTTATGTGAGAAATGCATTCAGCTCTCTGTGCAACAGCAGTGATCCCTAGTGCTGATCTGAATGAGGGTGGCGATATTCCTAGGCAACACACCCTCTCCTTGGAAGAAGGCTCAGAAGAGATGGGGACAGGTGTTCATAAAGCTCATGTTATGTGCTATTTACAGTGATAATCAGATTACATCCACGTTAACAACAGAAGGAGAGTGTAACATTGCACTGCAATAATGCGAAACTGCATTGAAAACCACGGACACAGAGAAGCAAATACTTTGTCTTTCCCCTGTTACTGAATGATATCTACAATGTAAGAATGCCAGACACAGTGAGTCATAAAAAAGAGCATCAGTCAGCATGATTTTCAGGCTCTTTCCCATTTCCTGTAATAAGCAGAAGCAGTACTTTGGAAATTTCTGTTTTCTTTTGAGTTGGTAGATATTTTTTCTTAGATCTTTACAGTTTCACCTTCATTTTCCTCACTCGGTTGCTGGTTTCGTTTTTCTCATTATGACGGAATCACTGAGTCCCTTCCCAATTTCTCAGTATTGGAGGGATACTGAGATTTCAGCTTCTGATGATGAAAAAGTATTTCACCGTTAGTATCCTGATCACTGGGTCATTTGGCTGAATTAATGGAAACAGAAGTAGATCAATCTGAGAAAGCACAACGAGCAAGGCAGAAATGCAAGCAGTAAATTAACACCCCTTCTAGCATCCATTTCAGGCAGTATACTATCCATATTATCTTCCCACTCCTTTTGCTTTGCTTTGACACAGATCGTGACCATCAAGTGGTATATAAAGCATATGCTGTTGTTTTTAAGCATAAGCATATGGATACTTATGTAATCTTATTTAGTGTTAGTTTGGTTTTTTGGCCAAATTTCCCTGAACTTCTGCTGTCCTATTTTTAGTGTAGAGCAGAGAGGCATGTAATAAAAGAAGCTTGAATATATCCTTATTAACACCTCTTAATTTCTGGAAAAGAACAAATTATTTACTGTATTATTGCTATATATAATATATATTTATATATTTACTAGTAAAACAGGTTTGGATTATATGAATGAATCAGTTGTTTGATAAGTTGCTTAACAGTGAACTGAAATTAGCTAGTGTGCTTATTTAACTAGTTGGTCTGCAAGTGCTATCCACTTGAGAAGAGGGTAGACTAAGTTTAAAAATGTTTGAACTGTCCCTCAATGGAGATGATGTTATTGCAGCCATGAAAAGGACTGTGTTCCCTGCTATACAAGCACGGAATTCTTTTGTTTCAGCTTCTGGTCCAAATTCCATTTTGAGAAATGTCTTCCCCTATAGGAGTGTCAAGAATAAAATCCATGAATATATAAGCCGATTTCATAATTGCTCAAGCTTTTGACCAATAGTTTTCCCCCACAATCTGCAAAACAAATGGTTTGTTAGCAGAATAAGCACTGAGCCTTTTTTGAACTGAGCATGTTCAAACTGACTCTTTTAATGAAGTGGTAATTCTTTGCATAACACCAGGTATGCTGATTAATTACTTCAGCGCAAATATTATGATCTGAAGCAACCTGGCCCTTACAAAAAAGCTTTTCTATGCAAAAATAAGATTGCAGTCAAGTAAGGTATAGAATACTGTATACAGAAAGAGCCTAAAACTGATTTGTTAGTGTATTGTATTTGAATAGACTAAGCATTTAGGCAGCTGTTAAGAAAAAATGAAGTATTTTATTAATTTATTTTCTGTTCTTTTTTTTTAATGTAGAAGTGACGAGCAATTATGTCTTTGAATAAAATTTGGTTTTTTCTCTGACCAGTGCTTAGAGATTTTGTGCACCCAGTTTTTTAGGAAAACTGATATAGCTTTTGACAGAAGCACAAAGTGATGACTTAGCACATGCCAGACAAAAGACAAACTGTTCAGTTGTGGCCCTAAAATTTATTTTAGTTCTACCAGTGAACAGGGGCACAGCATGGACTTTGCTGATTAAGAGCAAAACTAAAAAAAAACCTGAAGCTGCATTTGACAATGTTCCAATTTGTAACCAGCTCATTACATGGGCTTCAGTTTCCTTTTAGTTTCCAGGGTCAGGCATTCGTATGCAGAACATCACTGTTTCATTTTGGCTTTTTTCCCCTAGGAGGATTTATTTCTTTCTCTCAAGTTCCTAGAGAGACTTCATACCCCTGCCCAAAATATGAGATATTTGCAGCTCACCATGCTTACCGTGTTGTTCCTTGTTTCACTGCTCATGCCTTGACCATATAGGAGGACCCACTTCTGGCAGCCTTTCCTTTATAAGTGCGCTCTGTGTGAGGGATCAGAGTCAATGCAAATGTGATGAGTAATCACACAGGTGAGGATTTCCAGGAGGTAGCTGCAAGGCAAGTATATTGCATATCTTCACATCTCCTTTGCTATTTTTTATCTCGTATATATCCTTGTGTGTCCCTTCTTCATGTCTTGTCTGAATGTAATTCAAGCAGCATTGCTCTGTACTACAGAAGGCAATACAAAGTTAGTAATAAATTTCTGATCATTACCTTCATCTACCTCAAGGAGTGCCTTTTTTAATGTGATTACTACTATTAAAAGTGATATAAATTTGTTACAACAATAAACTTAAGTCCAGTATATCATAATTTTCAATAGTTACAGTAGTACAAGATCTTGAAGGACAATTTGGAGGTTGGAATTTCCTCGCCATAAGTTATTTCTCAAATTACTATAGTCTTATCCATTACTAGCTTGGGGTTTTAGAATTTTTGGGTTCTATATTTTCTGAAAATTAAAAATATACAAATATTCAAACTTTCTAGGCCTCAAACATCTGTTTCTAGAACAAATATGTCTCTCACTGATTTCTGACAGAAAGCTTGTATCTGCATGTGGCAACAACATTTGACTTCAGATGACAAAATGTTGAAAAATCCTCAGCTGAAATTCCCAGTGTCATGCTGAGTAGCCAGATGAGATGGGTTGGATTCATCACTGTAATCAACAAGAGGTAAGAAAATGCTGGTGGAAAGTCTGTGGTCAGCATAGAAAATGAATATAGGAAAGCTAAGCCTGTAATCAACAGCTAGACTATTAAAAGACACTTTTTCCTCTGTTCTTCCATTTAAGTTTTGTGTTGTATTAGCTGACTATGGAATTAAGCACAGATTAAGATGAACACAGGCTAACAGACAGCCAGAAAAACATAATCATCTTCTGAAGTTTTGCCATTGAATGTGACTGAATAGTTCTTGCCTGTGAAAAAAATCTCTGTTTAATCCCTGAGACAAGTGTGTAGTGAAGTCTCATATTTTCTGAGGCAGCAAGATCTGTTCATTTGACACCAACTTACCTATCCACTTTCTACACATGCTCTCTAGAGAAAATTGTTAATAATATTTTTCTGCTCCTTTAAAAGAGAAGTTATTTCTGCAAGGGCAGAAATGACCTTTTTACCATCCAAGATGATTTTGGCTTCAGATTCAGAAGCAGCAAAGTGGTCTAGGTCCCCTTTAAAACAAGCTTTCTTATGATTTCTTATGATTACAAAACCAAGATTTCTTATGATAAATAAGCTGCGAACACAAGACCTTGTCTAAGCAGTAGGTGGCAGACTGCTTCCAGCAATCCATAGGAAGTTGTGCTTCAGCCTTTCTTAATGCCCACAGGGCTGTAGCTAAAGGTGATGTGAAGAGAAATGTAAAGGTGGAGAGATTCCTAGGGTTCAAGCAGCTTATCTCTATCACAGAGCATGCCAGGGATACTCGGGTCTGCACTTGCCAGGAGAGGGGGTGCTGCTCCTACACGCCCTGTATTATCTGTTCCTAAAGGAACTGGGGCAGTTACCCTGCCCTGCCCTGCTCTGGGTGACCTTAATCTTGTTTTGGAGGATTTGCCACTGTTGACAGAAAGCCAGCGCTGTCATGGCTTTGACACCTCTACAGAGCAGTGCGCCTGTAGTTCTGTCACTATTTGCAAATCCCTCTTAACTCCAGATACCCCAAGGAGATTATTAACCAAAATAGGGTTTAATACATGGAATTACATGTCTGAGGATATCTACAGATACACCAAGGCCTCTACTGATCTCTACATACACTAAGTAGCTTCTGTAGTCCTCAAAAAGCTGGGATCAAGTATTCTGACAAAACTTTTTCTGTTTGTTTGTTTGGGGGTTTTTTTGGGGTTTTGGGTTTTTTTTTTGTTCTTGCCTTCCCTAAATGATGCTAAGGTGGAACAAATCTTGTCTCTTTATAGCAGATTTTATTTCAAATTTTAATTCACCTTGAGAGGTTTCCCCAATGCCCTGTTTCTAGTAATTAATGCAATTAAGGATGCACCTTGTCCCTTGGCTTTTGTCTCACATGTTTCATTGCAAGAGAAGCTTGTGGTACTTGCACAAACTGCCTTTCCCATCACACTTGTTTCTCATGCCCTTATTTTGCTGACTGCCAAAGACTCTCTATGTAGTATACCAAGACTTTTCATTACCCACCTAGGACTAGGCTGTTGTATCAAAGTAGAACAGTGCCCAAAGACTGCTGAAAACCACACAACACAATGGTTGGTAAACACTTGGGGGAGCTGCCTATCTGCTATGCAGAAATATTGGATCTGATGTATGGAATGATATGCTTAGCATTCACCAGATTGTTTAGAACTTTTTTTGTCACCAGACAAGATCTGAAAGCAAAACAATCTATAAAAACATAGATTTTCATACTAGGAAAAGAATTATAAAAGCACAAAATCACCAAACATTATGGAATTTATATTTTTATTAAGATTATGCTAACTTCAGCATATTTTTCTTTTATTTAGATTATGCTTTTATATTAAAGATAAATTTTGAGATCGATCCTTTAGCCTCTGCTAATGGTTATTGGGACATCATGTGGATATGCAGACGCTTGGTTCTTTTGGTTTTGCTTTCCTGCTCAGCCTGTGTAACATTTCTACTGCATGCTTTGGCTAGACTGAGATTATGCCATTCATCTTCAAGATGCTTTCTCTTGTTTTTATCTTCCTTAAAACATGGTGGAATTTAAAAATGATACATGATCATACATATAGACTGTCTTGAGTTCTTTTCCATTTGTCATGTTAGCTTGCTATTAGTTTTATATCAGTTGCTTAGTGTATAAATGAAAGATGGATTTGAGAATGGGGTGTTGTCCAGTTATGCACAGTTCCCCCCCTTCCTCCCTCATCTACACTTATTCAGACTCAGGGGAAATCATGAGTGGTCTTGTTACAGTAATATTTACTAGGGCTCCGTGAACATGTAAGCACATGGTGGAAAACAAAACCATCTCTGGGAAGAACAGAAAGAACAGCTTCAGGACCATCCCAATCATTTCTTGACAGAAGACCTCATTTTCAAAATTGTTAGATTTTATTATTACAACCCCCCAAACCCATACTATACTATGACCATTCCTATAGTATTTCCAGTTGCCTTGAAATTGTCTTTGAAGGGATGTCTGTAACACCTTTCTGCTCAGCAATGCAGTTCTTTTAGAATTTGTCATTGTTATTTCAACATATTTGCTCTCTTTCTTGAACAATCAAGACCTATCATCATCAAGAGCCTCACATTAGTCCTTGTGTTTTCTCTGATGACAAGCATAGACTACATTCTAAAAATACATCCTGAAACGGAGAGAAACATCATTATAAATAACGCACTTGAGAAGGGTCAGGGGGTGTCTGCACTCTCCAAAGTGGCAGTTAGTTCACTGAAATAAAGAAAAAAAATTTGTTTAGAGTGCTTATTCTGCTTTTGATAATGCAAGCTATGGTTATGAAAATGTCCAGATATTTTGTTCAGAGTTATTTGTTTGAAGCATCAGGTGAATAAATATTAAATAATTGTACTCTAGCCTGCAATTCTGCTGAATATAGGATCCTTCTTAGGGCCCAAGTCAGGCAGACATTAATGACAACAGCACTTCAGATTGAAGAATGGTCTTTAGAGAGGATTGGTATTCAAACCATAGTGAAACCTCAGCCAGATGACCAGATCAAGCAGTCCAGCTAGTGTTTTTTTACAGTGTTGATATTACTGAATGTATGGGCAGAAAGGGAGAGAGATAAATCTACAGAGACTATGCTTTGGTGCATACACTGGGGTTGACTGTGGTAGTTAGAATGAAGAGTTGAGAGGACTCATTTGGCTCACATCTATGGCCAAATAGTTTTGGTTGGTAAAATATGTAAAAGTAAGATTACAGTACTCACTATATTGCTGTCCTTCACTTCTATCCTACCAGTAATTCAGAGGTGAGAGCAAATAACCTTAAAAGAGAAGACAATTCAATAACTGTGCTGGAGATGGGCTAGCCACAACATAGTGTGGCTTAATGTAGCCTGTCTTTTCCAGTTCCTTCTTTCCAAACATTAAAGTGAACATAACGAAGTGAAAATTAGGCCTTCATTTAGCAAAAGGAGATTTACATGTGCTTATTTGAAGAGTGTTCCAGACTATAGTGCTTTCTCGTTCACATCTTCCATTACCAAGAAAAGAGGAATCTGTTTGTTGTGGATAAATGGATTGATAAAGCTTTCTTCCACCAGCATATTACAGAGTATACAGAAGATTCTCATGAAGATCTGCTTATATCAGTAGCAAATGATCTCATCTATAGAAAAGTGTACCATGCTATGTCTGAATTGTTCATTTAACTGCCCTGGAGGAGTTGGCATGTACTGTAGAAGTATTTCTGTATATTTATTCTTACTAAACAAGTGAAGATACTGTTGTACAACAAGCAGTAATTCACTAATCACATCTATTTTAGTCTTAAATGCATGTGTTTCAAAAATTCTCAACAAGAAATAGGCTTCAGATCTGCTTCAGCTCTGCTGTTTCCTGAAGAGCAGCCAGGAAAAACTCTGAGAATGCCTTAGAATGCAAAGAATGAAGAAGCTCCACTTCCATGAAGTGCTGGCACTGTCTTCAGAAAGCTCAATAGTTATGGGTATTACAGAGTTTTGGTAGTCTTCCTGTAATTATTGATCCAAATGCTGTGAAGATGTATATGAGAGAATGGAGGAGATGTGCTTACCTATTTGGACCTTAAGTTACAGGGGTTTGAGTCCATATATCATTTTTATTCTCATCTTCCTAAAGAAAAGACTTTATGATCAGACTGCCTTTTACAACTTTTCTTTCCATTGTTTATAGGGTGGATGAGCAAGGAGAATTGCTATGTCCTCTGAAGTCAAGGGCTCCCTGTAGGAAGAGAGCAAGAGATGTAGCTGCTGTAAACAGAGCGCAGAGAAATTACCTTTTTTTGGCATGCACATGACTGCAGCTAAATATACAGAGAGATGAAGGCAGGACAATTTTTTTTGCCTCTATCTACTTTGAACTGATAAATGGTATTGCTCTTCTCTCTACACATTTTTTAAAAGATCACTGGAACCTCAGTCTGCAGGATGGACAAATTTGACAATGCACTATGAGTCTTAGGAAAAAAAGTAGTGCCATTCTCGTGAGCAAATTTCCAGAAATTAGCAAAACTTTGGACTTTGTCTTTTGAGCTGTCTTTCCATTTGTACCTGATCTCCTAGATGTGATCTTGCACGTCTTTCCAGTGCTATAATCCCTTTGGAGGTGAAGTTAATTATTAAAAATAATAATAAATAATTAATCTTCACCAGAAATCACCAAGTATTAATACTTGGTGATTTCTGGTGAAGAAGCATTAGTGTCCAAATCAATAAAGTTAGATGTCTATAGGTAAATGTACATCTTTCATCCCCATCTTTATAAGAAATGCTGTAAGGAGTATAGTAGTTTCAGCTATTCCATGCCAAGAGTACAGTCTTATGCAATATTGCTGGCATTACCTCAGCATGGATTTGTATGGGCCAAGGTTACATGACTAAGAATAAGCCAGTCTCTATTCTCATCATCACTCTCTAATTCCAGCATGGTAAGTCATTAAAATTCTTTGTAGAGCAGAAGTTTTAGCATTTTTTGTTTGTGGATAAAAATTAAGAAACATAACTGTTGTCTTTTGGGGTTTAATCCGAATTTAAGAATTTTTGGACTGAATAGATTTTTTTGTTCCAAATACAGTGCATTTGTCATTCTGCTTTCTGTATCTTACCACAGCTAAGAAAATGTATTGAAGTCAGAAGAAATAATATTACTTGAAGCCAATGTCCCTACTTTAGAGATACAATGAACATGAGTGCTCCTGGCTGAGCCGATATTACTCTGGAAGTCAGATGCCTGTGCTATGCTGACCCAATGTGTGCAATACTAAGGCCTGTGAATAAAGAAGCTTCAGAATAAAATCAATTCAGTAAGAGGAAGTTGTTGCTGACTGAGCTGAAAAGTGCTGCATATGCACTACTGTCTCCCATATGCACCAGAAAACCTTGCTGCAGAGTGTCTAATTGCTGCTGTAATTATTGTAGAGACAGATGATGTCACTGCTGGAGGGCAAATTGAAGAGCTTCATGTCATCAACTTTATTCATGTCAAAGCAGAAGTGTTTTAAAAATCTGTTCTTACAGAAGCAACAACCCTGAACATTCACTTTTGTTTGGAAACTCTAGACATCCTGAAAGCGCCATTATTTTTCAGTAAAATACAATTGCAAATGTTTCTTTAAAGTACTTTATTCAGCGCTACAAGTTGCTTGGAGATATTTTCTAATCACAAACAGTCTGCAAATTATACTAAGCAAATTGTAAATATGGTTGAAAAAAGTAAAAAAAGGCACAAACTTGCCTACATGTACAGCCTTTTACTCCAAGAGAGAAATTTCCCTTGATTTAATGACAGCAAAAAAAATCGTCTTTTCTGTAAGTGAGATTCAGGGCCTGCTTTACTAATGTATTGCATCCTTAATGTACCCTGATTAATTCTGAAGTTACATCATCTGAACCTGTCATTACAGTCTGTGTAACTTGTGTTGACTGGATCCTTTCTAAAAGTGCATTTTCAGGTATAACTATCTGTTAACAAAATGGTGTCCCTACAATAAAATTCCTTCGTGACAGCTCCTGCCACAATAAGAATCACCTCATCTTCTGAAATTCTTTTTTACAGTTTAGGCTTGAGCAGCATAAACCACATGAGATGTCTCAGACACTTCACATTTTACTTTCTGTCTGAATCTACTTCTTTTTGTAAGAAGCAATCTTGGAAAGAATACATCCCATTCTGCTTCTTGTGGAGTGCAATCGACTGATTTTCTGATATCTCAAAACCAGTTCTTACTGCACATTATCAGTGTGCATCTTCACTTCTCAAGCATCTAACTTCCTCTAATAAAAGGCATAATCTACCCTTAAGTGGATATTAGCAGCATCGTGGCCATGGTGATACAGAGCTCAGTGTCAGGTAACCATTGATTGCGTATATATTTATATGCACATTCAGGAGGCAGGATGAGCTTTGCAGTTTGTTCTGAACTTTTCCCCACTGTGAATACACTGCTAATAGTAACCAAGCCAGCACCGGCTTTTTTCCTAGGGCTGGTCTAATACTTTTGACTGCAATATAGACATTCCTGTAAGTTTTTGCATGAGGATCAAAACTGCTAGTTAAAAGCTGAAACTTGTACATCTAAACCATCAGATTTAGGGACAGCCTTTCATCTTTTTGACAGCTTTGCCCCAAATTGTCATACAATAAAAATCCTGAGCGTGTAAGAATCAAATCCATCAGTTGGTTATTATATTTCCTAAAATAGATAAAATGGAAATGTCATGGATACTACTAAAAGCTTTATAACAAATGCGAAAAAGATTTTTAAAAAGGTGGACACTTCTGTATCTGAAGTTACTACAAGAAAATGCAAAGTCTGGGGAGTGCTATATTCCCACAAGTCTTTGTTACCCTGTTTGATTTATGCTATTTAATATCACATTTTAGCTGTAATATTGAGGGCTGATCTCTAGATGAGTGATAGCTTACTGAGACTTCTGGGCTCCACGTTGCAACCCACAGACTGTGAGTGAAAGTCAGTCCAGAAGCAATGTATTCACATTGCTCTGGTGCTGTGTCTGAGCTAAGCAGCTCCATCTCTCAGCTTTGTCTACACTTCTGAATCTCAACAGGACATGTTAGCTTGAGCATATTAGCTTGAACTCGTTATATCTGTTGAGCTGAACCTGCTGTTGGCACCTCTTTGTATAGTTGCCTTGATTTTTAAGGAGACTGTTCCATGATATTGTAATTCACAGTATCCTCTGAAGGATTCAGCCCTTGAAACATATGCCAATAAGCAGGATTTTATACAGCAATATTATTGCTTATTATACTAGTTTATGACACTTGAGAGCAATTATGGAAACACATTCCCTGACATTAGGAGCTTACAATCTAAACAAAATACAATGCACAGAAGAAATCAACATAGAGAAAGCAGAACCATTGGTTTATTTCTTTCAGTGTATGTCTTGATAAAATATGTCTTGGATTTTGAACAGAGCAAGGAGTTAAAGGAGTTATTGTAGATTAAAATCTAAAGTAATGGAGAGAGTGATAGCTTGAAGAATTATTCTAAGAGTGGCTCAAAGAAACAAGATTATAGAAGGAACCTGTTGCAGGACAGGTTGCATTGTAGAAAAGATGCAGGGCAAGGGATCATTCATGACTGGAAGCTCAGAAAAATAGGAAAACAGTGTAGCAACAGAAGATAGATTTTCATGTATTTACTTATCCATATTACTGAAGTTGTGGACACTGACCAAGATGCTGTTGCGCTAAGCTTCTTGACTGATGTCTGGATATGTGACAGAGATTACCGCAGTTCTACTAATTTCAGTGAGAGCTATAGTAGTCTAAGTCCTTTAAAAAGCAGGCTGAAGAATTTTATTTGCTTAAGGCCAAGGTCAAAACTCATGCATAAATTTGCATGAATACAGAAACAGTATGTCCAAGTGCTGCTATGAATATTTTTCATACAGTAATTGCAGCTTTTGCTCACTAAAAACATTTTCTTGTTCGTCAACAAAATAGCCATTTATAAGAAGTAAGGAAAATATTACAGACTGCGATTTTGAAGAAAGACTTGCTGAACAGCAGAGGGCTAAATGGTAATAGGCAATATAAAAAAAACAACATAGGCAATAGCATCCCTTCACCACGCTGGTTGATGTAAGATTGTTTAATAGTAGTAGTAGAGTACCTAAAGATATAAATTGGAGTAATTCCATCCATCCAGTAATTCCTAAAATAATGTATTTCTACAGTATTTCTCACTGCAGATGTTTAGAATTTTAGAAGGCCACAGATACTTCAGCTGTTCAGGTTTATTGAATATGCTTTGGAGGTTAATTTGACCAGAGCAAACTGATGGATATCAGCAACTTCAGGTATTTCTTGATGTCAGGCTGCTCTCTCTTTCTTTTCTTTATCTCCACTTTAAATGTCTTGGTAATTGTTTCTGCGCCTGCAGCGTCCATAATGATAAAGGAGGTAGAGCAGTACGAGGTTAAAAGTGAACAACAAGCCAACAGCAACATCAAATCCGATAAAAATATCTGTGAAGGACAAACAATACAGGAAAAGGGAGTTAATGAAAGAAATGCATGTATATCATTTTAGATGTAGAGATAACAGGCTAATTACATATATGTACAATGGAAATATTTCTGGCAAGATCACATTTACTGACATATGCAACGTAAAAACATATACTTCAGTCCTGGAAAAACATAGATCTCTTCCTGTGCATAGGTAAATCTTTCTCCCAAGTTTCCACAGGGCAGGAGGGACTATGTGTACTTAATGCAAAAAGAAAAATAGTTTCAACAGGGGTCAGCAAAACAATGAATATATGCAGGTGGGAGAAATACGAGGACTATTGAAAAGTAACATGTATTGCCTTGCTCTTCTACTCCATCCAGGAAATAATATTTAGGCAGGCAGATGTTGTCAGCTCTCAGCTGTTGGTAGTCTGAGGCAAATAGCCACCATATTTGCATGGGTCAGCTGCACTCAGTACAACTGAGTGCAGTGGTATCCTCAATACATAGTACAGAAATACAGATGCACAAATCTTACCATGTATTTGCAAGGCATTTTTGCTTTGCATCTACAGAAGGTCTGATGTATCCAACATGCACAGGACTCTTGTACAACACCCACCTCCATACTTCTCTTAGACATTTTCAGCAACTGGATGTCTAGTTTTGGCCATGGCTGTTAGACAGCTCCTTTTGTGAGTATGCCAATAATAACACTGCTTTCACACTGGTGGGCAAGTCTACTGTCCTCATTTTCAGAGAAATTTAATTTCTGTTGGCATTTCTTGTCCATAGTTAATCTGGCCCACACTTAAAGGGAAATCCATTGATTGTGTGAAAGGTATAGTTTGGAGCCATTGATAAAATTTCTGCCTCCATGTCTTATGTGGAAAATACAGAACTGCCTCCATGTCTTATGTGGAAAATATAGAACACTACCTTTCATTTTGTCTTTCTTCCCACATTCTTTTGACCAGTTTTCTGTAATCACAGGAGAAACTAATTCAGCAAACTTCTCAAGTGGACAAGAAGAGGTGCATCCTGGCAAAGTGAGGAGATAAGGATCCTTTGAAGTGTCGTTCCTATAATGCATTTCGATGGTATATCGCCTGATTAAAAACATTGAAACGTTTTTTTAAAAAAGGTTCCTAAGTAGAAGGCTTCCTATTTAGAGACAGCATGTAGAAATAGGTTCTAACATCCTATTCTAGAACCCGTTCTTCAAGAATGGAGGGTTTGTGAAAGACATCTGCAAAGCTCACTTTGCCAGAGCTGGTTATGTTACTGCACAGATCACCAGTCAGCTGAAAAGATCCTTCTGAAAGCTCCTTGAATGGCACCAGCACTGGATTCTTTTAAGCTAACTGGTTTACCTTGGGATTTATGAGTTGTCTTAGAACAGTTCTTGCTTCATTTGAAGAATCAGGAAAATTTATTTTACCGGTTTTTTCCATCTCTTAAGGCTTGTTTACCTCTTCTTCCTGTCTTTCATAGCACACATACACATCCAGCAAATGTAATTTTTCTTAGTTTTAATATAACTTTGTGCCTATGGACTGCTCAGTGAAGGATCCATTTAAATCAAAATTGTATCTCCTGACAATATTTGAGAGAAAAATTATTTTGGGGAAGGGGTTAACAAATTCCAAACACTGCTTGTTCTTGCATAGATAAGAAGGTACTTGCCCATTGCTTTCTTGGTAGAGTTCAAAAATCTGGCAAGCAGCATATGGTGGCAGTTTTCCATTGAAAATACTGAGAGCAATCTGGAGGGCCCCAACAGTGGTGTCATGCTATTGGGGGGGAAAAAATCCATCCTTTACAATCAATTAAGTCAACTAGCATTTATCCAGAGTAATGAGACAAGACTAGAGAGGGAGTGGAAATCAAGATAAAAGAAAACCTGTGTAAATTTGACCATAAAAATGTGTTCAGTGTATTCACCATGGGGAAAAACATGTTAACTGATTACTACAGACAGCAGGAGGCATTTCCAAAGAGTTACTGCAGTATGTGTTTTACACCATCTGGCAATATTTTGGAGACAGAGATACTGAGGAAAAGCAAGATGTGGTCTGAGTAATAAATCTAGTTTTTCAGTGCATTTTTGCTATACCTTCAGTAGTGGTTTTTGCCCCAAGGTCAGATTAAGGTTTTGTAAAGTAGTATGTTCTGTGGAATCTCAAGTGAAGATAGAAGTACTTTTTTTCAGGTAGTTTACCAAACAGTTGTGTGCAAAGACTGTTCTCCTTACTTCCACTTCAGATTTTTTTTCTATTGTTACTTCTGTTTGGACTCATACAACGAAATCTCAGTTTGGCTTCTATTTTACCCATCCACCTGCACTTTCTTCCTCTCCCTGTTATCCCTGCTGTTGCAGGGATCATAGGAACAGGAGCAGAAGGAAGGAAGTCCAAACACTTTGTTGCATACATTTTGCAAGTATCTTTACATATATATAAATATATCTGCTAGACCTATTTATATCATAGTCTAGCAGCTATGTTTTAATTATTATTCAGGTTCTGGAACTTTTTAGGCTGATCTGTTTCAAAAGTAACAGTATACTTGTACTCAGGATATTAAAGCAGAAATGAAAAATGTGGATACACTTCTTTTTCCTTTTCAAAAATAACATGGTAGGGCTAGAAACATTTAGAAAGGACAGCAAGAAAGATTTGACGTATCAATTGGTTTCTGTGTATGAGAAAAGATTAAATAGGCTAGGACTCTGTCTTGGAAAAGGAAAGATGGAAGAGTTGTGACGGAAAATAATAAATTCGTGAGTGACCCAGAAAAAGTGAATAAAAAGAGGGAGTACTTTTTTCTTTAATGCACAAGTCATTGTAACAGGGTGTTGCAAAGTCCAAAAGTATAAATGCATTAAAAAGGTGATTAGATAAGTTGACAGAAGAAAGTCTGTCAGGAGCTATTAAACACAGAGACAGATTCTATCTCAGGAAGTCCCTCAGCCACAGATTGCTGGACAGTTTTATCACTGTGCTGACATTGTTTTCACATTCATCCCTGCCTTTGGTCCTTGTTGGAGACAGGATAATGAATGAGTTAAGTGGATCTTGGCCTGACCCAAGTGGCCCTCTTCACCCTCTAAAATAAATAAAATAATAATAATAATTATAGTAATAACAAAGAATCCACAGAGGAGCGGTTTGGAGGCGCAGCTGAAGTTCTGCTATGTGTCAGTATCTCTGGAGCACTTCAGCAAAGATGCAACTAATAGAAACTGCACCATTCAGTTGTAAGAATAATGAATGATAAAATGCATGGTTTTCTTTGCCAAGCATAGTTTAACTAAAACTATGTGAGATCCATGCCTACACTGTGTTCTTGCACTGACTGGTGTTCAGCTTGTTAGCTGAATTCAAATATATTTTATTATTCTTTCATGTAACTTACAAGGAGAGTCTGATTATTCTCTTTAAGGGTCTTTTCCTGGTAAAATCAAAGCAAGATTTATGAAAGATGAAAATACTCACTGCAGAGTAGACCTCCATCTTTCTTGGTTTTGAAGAATTGACAGCTTGTTTAATACTATTTAAAATAATATTCACAAGGACACCTTAAAAAGATGGAGAAAAAGGAAGTGGAAAATGAAGGTATAACATGAATGGAAACGAAACAAGCAAAATATTGTGAGTATCAAATATAATACGTCTACTCAGGCTTCCTACTAATTTTTTTTTGTTGACTGCAATTTCATAACTGCAGAGAAGATATTACAGAGGTGAAATACATGATTCGTCATCCAGGTCAAGTGAGGAGGCAGGATTCACAGGAAATCATCTAGAACCATCCTTAGAATGGGGGCTAATGGCACTTCTAGTTCTGTTATGCTGAGATTTCCTTTCCATCCTTTTTGTCTGTTTGTAGGGTTGAAGTAATGACAACTGTGCTAGTCTCTTCCTCTCTACATGCCAAAGAAATATTTTAACTGTTTACTTCCAACAAGTTACATGGTATTGATTCTTCATTTTTCCAAAGCTCTTTTGTACTTCTTCTCCAGCTTAGAAATATTCTAAAGCCAGTGGGTAAGGACAGCAGAAATTCCCCGAAGCAGAATTTACATCATTCTAAGCAAAGAGGATGTAACTGGTATGCCAGTGAACAATAGATAAATAGTCCTGATCACATGATAGGGTCATGTGCCAGCTAGTGGGTTTTAATGCAGATTGGAGCCTGTAATTACTGTATGTCTTGATCCAGTGTCTATGTCTAGGTGATGAACCTGCTGATAATCCTTCACCTAGATCTAGGCTGCACAGCAGGTGCATTAGAAAGCCTGGCCCCAAATGTTCCAGCCTACAAATATTCAAGCTCAATTGTTTGGATTTCCTGGTCATAAATTCATGGGTTGTGTCCTGAAGTAGTGTCAGAATGCACAGCATAGCCTATGTGCCCAATTTTGGAGCTGAGCAGTAGTTCCAGTTCTTGAGATCTTGCTGTATAGACATAACTGGAATCTCTCATCTTCTATTCTGATCAGACTGTTTTGGGGTAGCTTTATATCACTCAGCAAGCTACCAATGCATTGCTGATGTTTTGGCATAATATATAACCAATACATCAAAGGGAAAAACAAAGAACAGGGAACAATTAGAAATAATTTTGGAAAAACTTAGAATTTAATCTAATCTACTATCAGACAAGTAATGGTCATACCCATAAGGGCTTGATTTTTTTCCCTTAGATTTTTAGAATATTTTTTAAAGTCCTAATCCATTAAAAATCTGGAAAAACTAAAGATGTTAATTTTTTACACCTTGTTGCAATATCTTATCCATGCAAGTGCCAGTGTTCAGCATATATTGTAATGCTTAATGTGGCATCCAATGTCCATAGTTTCAAATCAAGGTTTTGTATTAATTATTTTACATGGGGATGTTGCATTTCCCCATAATCATTATCTCCTTTCTTAGAGCTATGCAATTTTTTATTTACCTCCTTGTAGTCGTGATTTCTCTTCTGTTTTATAAAGCCCAAATATCGATAATAAGGACAATTCTGCCAGTTTTTCCATCTTATTGATTACATCTTTGCTGGCCCATACAGGGAGAGTGTAATTGTGAATATCCTAGTGATAAAGGAAAACAAAATAATGTTTTAAACTCACTGGTTTTCATCATCCTGTTGCCTACCCTCACAGTACTAAGTTTAGACTTTCTGAAGCTGTCCTGCAATTCTTTGCTGAGTGTGGTTTTACTCCCCAGCATGCCCTGACACAGTGTGGGAATGGGGATCAGCCTGAAGTGGGTGAATGGGAAGACCAGAGGCACCTGTGTGAATGGGAGTCCTTGTAGGTGTAAGGTATTATTGCTATAGCGATACATGTGTTTGATGGTGTCTTGGGGTGACTGTATAATTTCCCCATTATATTGCATTCCCATTGTCAGCTGTCATTGTCCACGGAGCTTTCAGTACAGGGTTATATTTCTACACGAGAGAAGTGGATTTCCTCCCAGTGGGCTGTTTATAAACAAGGTGACTCTCCCAGGATTCCTGCTTCTTCCCAGCTGCAGTGAACAAGGTTGGCATGGTAGAAAGCAGGAGAGATTTTTTTTTTCCTTTTTTTCCCCTTGCTTTTTCGGCCAGTTTTTTCCCTTTTTTTTTGCCTTTTTCTCTGTTTTCTTGGACCTGTGCCATCTTCTGGGACTAAGTGCTGATTTTTCCTGAGAGGACCGGCACATGCATCCCCAGGCCTGGGGAGGCCTGGTGGTGGAGCCTGCGCCAAGACCCCAGCCTCAAGCACCATCCAACAGAAGCAACTCTGGGACTTTCTGCTGAGGTTTTTCCCTTTTGGGGGGGTTTATCATCCAGCATTATTCATTTGTGGGTTTTCCTCGGTTTCTATTTTTGTTTTCTATCTTTGTTGTGTCTGCGTGCATATTGTGTGAATAAACAGGGTTTTTTTTCACTTTCTTCTGAGAAATTTCTTTCCAAACCTGGTAGGGGAGGGGCTGGTGGAGGCTGCCTTCTGTTTGGAAGGGGTTTTCTCCTAAATTTGTCTCAAACTAGGACAGATGGGAAATAGTGCAGATATATGTCTTGTCCTCTTCTTTTCCTCTGGGTCTTCAGGTAATATAGCTCTAATTTTTCCTGCCTTTTCATACAGTTGTCCAGATACCAGTTTTATCACTGGCCAGTTACAGACAAGTGGCATTCTCCAGTCATGTAACAGTGACAGTGTTTTATCATTTTTAATAGCTTCAGTGTGTGGAGGATATGTTTAAAAGCTTTTATGTGCTACTGGTAATGACTGGGCCAAATGGAATCATCCCATGCTTGGGATCAGTCTGGGGTTTTATTTCACTGGTAGCGATTGTCATCTCAGAATTTTTTAACTGATAGATCACGATCTTTCATAATCTCTTATGTTCAAAATCTAAAGTATTTTTATGTTTTCCTGTTGATAGTTTAAATGTAATAATTTAATTTCTCTGTTAAAAATCAAAAATATATGATAGCCAGCATGCTTGAATAATTCTATAGCGGCATATTGGAAAGGGGGAAAAGGGAATACTGTGAATGGATTTTGGTACCAGTGCTTAAAACATGAAATGAAAACAACAGTTTCCCAAGCAGTAAACTAAATTTGTCACTTATCTTTTACCAAAGCACTAAAATATAACTTAGATTCAAATTTAAAAAAAAGAGAAAAAAGAAAATCCAGGAGAGAAAGTAACTCATTCCTGTGAAAACATGTTGCCATGGTTTAATTGAAACCCAGTGTTGGAGTTATATTCTTCCCTGGCATCCATTGACTTATTATTACCTCACAGTGTAGAGTATCATACGTATTCCAGAGCTGGAAATTGTCCAGTATTTTAAGGTGATTTAGTTCAAGCCCTGTGTTAACTGCCATTGTTTGTAAAAAATCCTGTGGGGAAAAAAGTGTAGAGTATACCACAAATATTCAATACATGTGGAACATACATGCAGATAGATTCACTAACACCCAAACCTTTCTCAGAATTTTCACAGAATCACAGAATAAGGCAAGTTGGAAGGAACCCACAAGGATTGCTGAGTCCACTTCTTGGCCCTGCGCAGGACCAGCCCCAAGAATCACACCCTGTGCCTGAGGGCATTGTCCAAATGCTTCTTGAACACTGTCAGGCTTGATGCTGTAACCACTTCTCTGGGGAGCCGGTTCCAGTGCCCAACCACCCTCTGGGTGAAGAACCTTTTTCAAATATCTAACCTAAACGGGATTTTAAATTTTTTCATTTATTTTTGCATTTTAGCAAAAGGAAACAATACAATCCATAACTTCTACAACTTAATTGCTTTGCTTTTTCTCACATCTTGTTTACTTTTATTTTCTCTTACCATGTACGGTTGTATTCTATTTTGAAATTCTTTAGATGTTTGTGTTTCATACTGAAGTTCATCAAAACGGGGACAGTTGGGCAGAGGAAAATTCAGATTCTGAAACAAGAAAAGTGAAACTTAGAATAGCTCTAAAATTACCAGCACCCCTGTGTTTTTTCTGTTGCTGAGATTGATGATGTAACACTTGTTAAACAGATTCATGGCCATGTTACAACTCCTCAATAATTGTTTGTTTGGGTATCTTATTCATGAATGCAGTTAACATAGGCAATAAATTGGAGTAGCTTGACTTTTCAATGGCTGCTTGTGTCTATGATAGCTTGATTTCCCTCGGTTTAACTGATTTTGGCAAAAAGAAGTTACATGTGTCTGTCTGGGGATTTCTTTGAGAAATGGATCAGGATGCATGATCAGAAATTTTAAAAAGCTACCTTTTCCCTCTTATTTTCTGAATCCCCCAGATGCAACTTAACTCCACCTGGTACTGGAACCTGAATTGCTTCTGCAGCTATACATCCAGCTCTCATTTCTTTGGAGATAACCAGTGGATTATGGTAAGCATTTTAAGTACCACTTAATGGACAGAACTTGAAGCAAGAGTGACAAATAAATTGTGCTCCTGACACATGAGAAAGCTATGAGCCTAAGGGTCTGTTCTTCTTTAGGGATATGGTTCACTTTTAAATAACTCCAAGTGTGTGCATTACGAGGTCACATGATAGTACATATTTTATTTGAACAACGTGTAAGTACATGCATCCATCAAACTCTGTGTACTCTGGTAAATATGGTTTCTTTGCAGAAATTGCAGAAAGACAAGTGATACCTGATACAGCATAGAGTGCTAATGAAAAGTTGTGATGAGCAAAAGAAGCTTGGTTCAGCACTTCATGTTACATCACTAGAGCATTTTTGGCCCAGCACCCATAGTATCCTATGATATTAACAGACTGCACTTCCAGCATGTCTCCAATGTCTCCCATGTGAAGTTGGCAGCAGCCACCAACTGACTCTAGCCCACTTTCACTTGGACAGATTTCCAAGGGTGCAATTTTTCTGTAACAGCAGCAGGAGGATGAAGGCTTAAAGTTGCAGTATGAAACCAGGGACTGTTGTTTAATTGCACAATAACAAAGGTTTCTCTTGCTTGGCTTAATTATCCCTCTCTAGGTGTTATTAATTAAGCCACTCCCTTTGGCTTCATTAAGCAGTACTCAGCACTGTTTCCTGTCAAGCCTTGATAGATCTCAATGGCTTAAAAATAAACTGTGGTTACGTTTTTTACCTGGCTTCAATTTCCCGCTTTGTGTTGCTTAGGGTTTGAAAATAGTTTCAAACATCTGCTTGGTTTAACAAGGGAACAATGTTTTTTCCAGGTGGTTTGCATATGTAGCAGGCATTTTGAGTTGCTGCAGATGTGTGTGTGAGTGAAGCGTCAAAAACCCACTCCTGAAGCAGCCATAGAAAGTGGTAAGGTACTACCAACTCCTACAAATGAGCTTGCCATCTCCAAACAGGTCATTACATTGCACTGTGATTCCCCTAAGGGCTTTGAGGTATTATATGGACAAAGCTCTGACCACCTTCATGCTATTTTGGTCTTCTGGTGAAAGAACTTCTCCTGGTGTCCCACATTTAAATAACAGTGAAAGCGTTCTTTCCTGTTGAGGAACAGGGTTAAGTTTCTGGCTGAATCACGTTGTGCCTAATCCAGTTTGTGGAAACCCTTTCTCTCTGTAGCTGCTTTCAAGTATGGTCTCCAAGAATGGAGGAACACCAAAGGGAGAGGTGTGGCCAGCCCGCAGTGACTGAGTCCATCCTCTGATGTTGGTGACAGGCAGTTATATAATACGGGGTTTGTATAAATTTCCTTCAAGTCAACTTCTGTCCTCAAAGGCAGAAGTAAATTAGGCTTTCTGTCATTACACTCAATAGCTTTTATCCTTGGTGGACACACTGTTCTTTACACAGTCCTTGTCACAAGAGCAAGTGAAATTAAAATCTAAACCTGAGTCAGTCAGAGAGAGCTACACAGAGTAAAACTTCTACAGGACCTATTATTCAGGTAGGTTTACTCTTAGGATCTGCAAGACAAGTGCTAGGGTTTCATTAAATGTTTCTATAGCACTGAGCATAAAAGAGCCCTTGTCTGTAATTAGAGTGCCTGATTTCTGCCAGAATAGGAAGGTAATAATTTTGAGGTCATTACAGTGGCTGGTGAAAATTCAATTCCTTGAATAAACTATGGAACAACCTTGCCAAACAGAGAAGGTTTGCCTAGTTGAGTGGTGTTTAGAAAAGCACTTGTTTCCTGTAAAGATTTAGGGCAACTGCCCTAGAATACTATTCAAAAATGTCCCAGTCAGGAGAAATGTACCTTGGAGAAAATGTATGACAGTTCAGGTATTCTGCAACTATAGGAGGATTTTCATGTAGCTATTACAGTTGACCTATGACATACTTGTCAGCCAGTAGCTACATTTGATATCTTCTATTATTTTGAACTCAACATAAAAAATACGGTTTTGCTATTTTCCGTTTTTTTTTCCTGGTTTTTTCCTTCTGTGAAAGTTTAAGACTTTATAGGAAGCATCTAGCCAGTACTCACCTGCTCTGTTGATTTTTGAAAAATATGAACTGGAATGGGTTGCCAGAGAAGCTCAGGGTTCCAAATTTCGCTGCTAGTTGGTGGAAAAAGGCCAGAAAGGTATGACTGGGCACTCATAATGGTGCGATCGTAATCTGTACTTTGTATATAAAACTGAAAATAGAATGGCAAAGAATTAAAGATAAAATGGAAACAATAAAAATAGTAGGAAAATAAAAATAGTAGGAAAAAATAGTAGGGAAATTTTACCCAGCTGGTCAATCCTGACTTCCTGTTTTGAGTTTTATGTTTTTGCATAAAGTCGAAACAGTGAAACCATAACTAACTCAGCTTTCCAGGGCCCTACTTCAGTTTCATAAATGGAATTGCAAAGACATCTTTTAATTTGGAATCTAACCCTCAGACTGAACTGAGACAATAAGAAAGCATGATTTCAAAGAAGGAAGTTCTCTATCTTTTGAGATTCGGAAGAACATTGATACATGTAGACATGGGGCCAAGGGACATGGTTTAATGGTGGACAAGTTAACAGTGGGTCTTGAAATTCACAAAGGTTTTTTCCCACCTAAGTGATTCCATGATGTACCAGCAATACTTCAGGAATGTTAAGGCACTTAAAAACATAAAGTTGTCTTGGAAGCATAGCAAAGGTCTTTCATACCTTTCCATAATGTATCCCTGCTATAGAACCAAAACGGTAGTGGTATCTCCACAGGGGATCTGTACTGTATGATAAGCACATCCAAACAGCTGTTAGACCTCCCTTTTACAGGATGAAGTATGGGAACATGGCCCATCAAATGACTGGATAGGCATTCTTCCTTCAACAAGGTAGAACAGGAATGGGTCACAGTATAAATTCCCAATTCATTTGGTGGTGTGGAACTGTTCAGTTTGTGAAAATTAGGCTGTGAAAGACCCAAACAGAATGTAAGAGCAGAAAGTCAGACTTGATTCCGTGTTTTTACCTTGACGTAAGTCTGACTTTCAAAAATGTTCTTCTATTACCTTAATTTTTCCATTAATAAAACGAGTATGGTGATGTGCTTTTGTAAGTCCATAGTTCTGCTATGCCAGAGAAATGTGCTCCAGACAGTTCTGCTGTATACCTCTTGCCGGTTGTATGTGCTGTTCAAGAAGTTGGAATATCGTTTCCTCATGTACTGTCCAAGTTCAAATAGCTGCTGCATTCCAGTCTGCGAGACAAGGAAATGGGTGACTATTAGTTTAAGGGGACTGCAGAATCTAAATGTAGAAGTTTCTTTTCTATTTTTCTTCTTTTTTTT
>VZRZ01007594.1:289967-319664 GCA_013398175.1 Climacteris rufus
TTTTTGTCTTCAGCAATCAGGTTTTAAGTTATCATTAACTGTCTGTATAATGTACTAATGTACTGTTGTTGTACTTTAACCCCAGCCTGCAACTGGACACTACACAGCTGCTCACTCACTCCCCCCTGATGAAATCAGGGAGAGAATCAGAGAATCAGATGAGTAAAAGTGAGAAAACGCAAGGGTTTAAAGGCAGTTTGATATGCAAAGCAAAAGGCACACATGCAAGCAAAGTAGAACAAGGAATTCATTCCCTGCTTGCCATGGACAGGCAGGTATTCAGCCTCCAGGAATGCAGAGCTCTATCACAGTTGCTTGGGAAGACAAACACCATTACACTGAATGTCCACCCCCTTTCTCTTTCTCCACCCAGTTTTATATGCTGAGTATGGCACCATATGGTACAGGATATCTCTTTGGTCAGTAGGAGTCAGCTGTCCCAGTCGTATCCCCTCCTAACTCCTGTGCATCCCCAGCCAAACTCATGGGCAGGGGCAGAAAAGCCCTTGAATCTGTGTAAGTCCCTCTCAGCAGTAACAAAAACATCCCTCTGTTATCATCACTGTTTTCAGCACAAATCCAGAACAGAGCCCCATACCAGCTACTGTGAAGAAAAGTAACTCTCTCAGCCAAAACCAGAACAACTGTGTGTGTTTTAACGGAAATATTCACATGTAAAATTTTATGTTTTGAAATGCTAAGACTGCAACATCTGCTACAGGAAGGTAATGCTCTTGTTTCTACACAAATACTATTTCCACAGTGCTGTAGCTCTGTAGACACTGATCAACATTGTCCCTTACAATGTGTGTCACTTAGTAACATCTGAGAGAGCATGATTGACAGCCTAATATTTGTCATTACTTTGCTATTTGTTCAGCTTGAAAAATTTGTGGCTTATATTTCATGCCTTAAGTAATGTTCTTCCATCTTTGCCTTGGTATGCCTGCAGTTCTCAGGTTGCACACTGTCTTTTCTGTTATTAATTCCTAAAAATTCAGCTGAGCTTTTTAACTTTTAGCTGTCAGAGAAGTACATTCTTACAACTTTGCTAAAAAGATAGCTAAATAGCAAAAAACTCTCGAAAAGTCTATGCCAAAGCAGAAGCTTCTTCTTACTGCATATGCTATGCACCTAAGATAGTAATGCATTTTTTGAGTGGCTGAATTTTACAGATGTTTCAAGCCTCCTTTCAAATATTAAATGCTGAACTGTCTCTGTTTCATACTTCTGCACCATGACAAAGTGTTATTAGGAAGTGGATGGGCCTCTCTTTGCTCCATAGCTTCATATTCAAATACAATTAAAGAACTAAGGCTTCATGTTAAAATGCCAGAGCAACAAGTAGGTTCAGTGCATCCTAGTGAAACTCTGGGCTGCAGATGGCCTTTCCTTAAAAGACAGTGTCCTCAGAAGCAACCTTCTCCTGCAAGTGTTCACTTGTTTTGTGAGTTGCTGGTTGTCAGTCCAATGATGAGATGTGAACTCCTCACTTGACCTCGTGGACAGGTGTCATTCCTTTGCCCTGTCACAGGGCTCAGTGCTTAATGGTCATTAGAATTTCATAGTGTTAACAGTACAATGTTTAAACTTGCCAAATGGTTAAACTTGCCATTTTTTTTGAATACAGACACACTATCAAGAAGTTGTTGCTTTTAGAAAAGTAGTTATAAAGCTGTGAGGAACAAGATTTCCATTTAAAAATAGCTGAATGAATAACATTGCAAAAATGTTTATGAATTGTGGGATATTGCTAATACCAACTATCAGCACTTGGGATTTGCTAATGCTTTTGAGACACACATAAAAAACATCTTCCCACTTCCTCTTTTAGTGGCATTTGTAAGTTCTTCTAAGAAAGTCAACATACCTTGGTGAGTTGTCCAAATCCCTGGGGCCATTCGCTTTCTTTGTGTAGATCAGTTGGGAAGTTTACAATTGGTGTTCGGTCACCATGTCGGAAAACCTAACAATATAAGCAATAAAAAACCCCGAGTTTATTACTGTTAACAATCCTTTCTTATCTAACTAGAAGTCAAGTATACATTATGCTTCCAGTGTCATTTTTCAAATGTAAAAATTGGAGAGTCTGCAGAAACCTAGTCAAGTAGGATATGAGTACATTCTTTACATTCAACAATACATATAATTATATAGGAATTAAGGGGGCATAAGTCTGATGATTCTTCCTCCTAGAACATAAAATTAATCACCCAAGATTTTGATGTTGGGATTACATCCATAGCTAGGCATCTAGACAGGAAATCTGATTGAATTTTGGAAACTCAGCACTTCTGAACATTGAACTAGTTACTGATGTGCTTAGATTGGTATTTAATTACTTTGTCACACACACTTGAAATTTTTGGTAACTGTTTTTTTCATAGCAGTATCTTTAAAAGTAATTCCATTTATGCATGGATCTTATGCTCAATTTCTCAATCATCCTAAAATATAAAGATGAAAGAGTATAAACATTTACACTGTTAGCTTACTTAATTAATACTTATTTTGTTAATACTTTTACATATGTGTATAAAAATATTTTTGAAAGTCTGTAGGATTTTATTTCTATTAAATTCAGTGACAGCAAAGAGTTTGGCTGCTTTACTATACAGGACACTCCAGCATGGTGAACAGTAGTGTGACACATTCAATCATTTTTAATCAGAAAAATTTAATGAACCTCTTTGTATTTTTATTCCAGCATATAAAGAAAAGGACAACCCTAGATTAAAAGGTTCTGGAAAACTGAATTATCTCCTCTAAGCATATGCTGTGTGGGCTTAGAAAAATTAAATTCACAAAAGTTTCATATGAAAGGACATGCTGGAATATAAATTCACAGGGCTCCAGGCAACCATCCAGGATGCAACCCAAAGTGTTGGAATAGTTACCTTTGCTTATCAATGTTCCCATCACCAACCTCATTTCTGACTTAGCACATTAAAATGACAATGTAGCAGCACGGTATATTTGTCAACAAAATGACATTTATTCCCTAATACCTCGGTGGTATAGCACTTGTTTATAATTAGTACTCTTCATTGCCATGTTAAGCCACATCATTCTTGCCCAGACATCAGAGAGGGTTGTAACATTAGTTAGTGTACCACTCCCACTGGGAGGTGTTTCATGTTTATGTTTTTTGAAGTAAACAGCAGCAGTGTGACTTCATGTTTTATTACAACACACACCCTTTCCATCAGCCTTCTGTACTAATGTGCACAAACCTGTGCTAGAGCAGGTACTTGAGAGATGGAAAATACTATCCATTACAGGCAAATTTAATTGGATTTCCCCCTCTGTTTGTTTTCTACAACAGACAACAAAGTTTGCTAGAGTATGTTACCATTAGAACCATGTAGAAGAATGGGGTTTTTTTCTTGGTTTTTTGTTTTGTTTTGTTTTGTTTTTTGTTGTTGTTCCGTTTTGTTCTGTTTTTCTTTTTGTTTGTTTGTTTTTGTTTTTGTTTTGCTAATTGAATTTTACTGAAGATGTGGCCAACCTGAAATTTTACAAATCAAGAAGACTTTTTTACCTACATCAAAAAAAATTTTTTTAATTCCCTTTAAATCTCTTTTCTTACTGATTTGGAATCTCAATTGGTTCTTTATAATAATTTCTTAGTGCATCTGTAGTAGACAGGAGAATAGGTAGAGAGCTACATTGTCTGGTGACTGATTCAGTTGCATGCAGGAAAAAGGAGTAAAAAGGCTTTTGTACTACTGCTCACTTCTTTATGCTGACATACGGAGGTGTCAGGTAGGATTCATTATTTTTCTGGACAAGGTGATGAGTCTGTAAAGAATGAAATTTAAATTCCCAATTACAATATAGCTGCATCCTCTCTTGTTAAATTACCCAACTTCACAGAAATGCATTTCTATGGGTAACTGACAGTTGTTCAAACTGACTGATGTTCAAATGACCATTTTTTATGTATTCTTTTAGGCAATATTTAAGAATAGATCAGCACTTTGCCTATAAATATGCCCACTTTATTAGTGAAAAATTATTGAAAACATGTTAGATTTTAAATACTGGTTTGTGATGCTTTATATTTAATGTATGACATAACCCTCAGCGTGTATTTCATTTTCCCTACAGTCAACCCCTAAAAGCTTTCAATAGGCTAGAATAGAGTAGCATTTTACCTGAATAGAGGTTATTGTGCAAAAAGATCAAGACTGAAAGATATTCAAATGTATGTGGGAGCTGGAGATGTAAAGAAAAATAAATTCTTTCTTTGTAACATTAGGAAATTGAAGAAGCAAAGGGTTTGCTTTTCTAAAAAGCAGCAGAGTTGCTTTAAGTCCACACAAGATAGGGAAGAGTTCAGCTCCTTGTTTGTATTTCTGTACCTTCATTGCACAATGATGTGTAAATATGATATGAACACTAAGTTGGAAGTAGCAAGTAGGGAACAAATACTTAAAAGAACAAAACGCTATTTTTAGGAATTGAAGGATGAAACTTCTTAGCCAACTGGTTTTTGTATGACCTCAAACCTCCTTCTTGCCGCTTCTGAAAATGACCTTTCTTCAGCTGCAGTTGCAGATGGAACAATGACCTTATGAACAGCCACTTAACCTGAAAACTAACTTCTTCAGTCCTAGCTACATCTTAGGAAACTTTTTTTAAAATTTAAAACTGTGTTTTTCCTTAGAACACCTGATAATGTTAGGACAAGGAAATGTATCCCTACAGATCTTGCCTTACTCATCAATATGTGTTTCTCAATACTCATAATTTCAACTTTGTTAAAAAGGAATTTATCCTTCAAATTAATTTAAAAATATGTGTGCTGCAGCATTCCTAACCTATGGATTGCCTTCCTGACCTTTCAGAAGGCATAGAACATAGCAAAATGAGAGAAAAGGAGCAAGGTAGCATCATCCATGCTGAAAAGACACCAGAAATCAAGATGGAAGGTAGGGCAAAGGGCATGTACACAAGAAATGCAAAGCAGATCTTTTTGGTATATTAATTTCAGCATTTCTCTTTGAAGTTCTTCACCTCAGTTCTCAAAAGCAATAGGTGTTTAATTACCAAATCCATTACCCTCTCTTTCAGCTCTGATACAGCTTGAACCTGATTTGGTGTCTGGGTTCATCCATTCACTCTTGGTAACTTTGTGAGGGTGATCACTTCATATGGAAATAGGCACATGACTCAGACTTGGCCAGCATTTGCTTCCATTGTTGTCAGGTGAAAAATCATATTGGAGTAAAACTGATGCAGGGGAGAGGGTGAACTGAGAATATGGCATGTGTCATATACACATATATACATAAAATCTTCTTTTAGAAATGCCATAAATGACTGAATTATCTGTGTCTGACTAATAGTGACCCTCTTACAGACATTTTTATTGGCAGACTTAACTTCAAACAGAAAGATTTCTTACTTTGAAGTCAGCAATGGGAATGAAGAAACAAGAGTGTAGTGGAATCATCATGCTGCCAGTTCAGGGAAACCATAGATGTGGAAACCCTGAACATGTTTAGTCAAGGTTTCAGATGGCTTGGCTTGATTAGACAAATCACACTCAGAGATAACATGCTCAGTCAACACTTCCTATCCTGAGTTACAAGAAGAAAGGCATGATGAAATCACAGTACCTCAGAAACCACACCTCTTTGTATATATGACAGGTGAAATGAGTGTGTGTGTGGAGGCAGAATTTACAGGTCAGAACTTCTTTATACAGACGCAATAAATGAGTATTGAACTTCCACTTGCATGCCTAATTGTCCTACATATTTCCTATTTTCTTCTTTCTTTAAAGTTCAAATTATTTAAATTCTGTCTTTAATCTTAAATTCAGTGCACAAGAGTTATGGTGAGGGCTAATGATTACATGTAAGGAAGGAAATTTAAAAAGCATTTTGACAAATTGGCTTGAATTAGAGCTTTCTAGACAAAAGGACTTTTGGCCAATAATCAAAATGCACAGAATCAGCACAAAGATGGAAGTTGTGAGGAGAGAGTGAGACACCTTTCCAGACATAGCACAATTCTGGAAGTGAGCAAAAGGAAACATTTATCTGGTTTTTTCCTCCCCTGCAGATGTATTTTATATTGTGCAGTTCTCCTAAGAGAGTTTTTAAAAGTCCTTGTTACAATTTTCACAATGCAGTAATACTCTCAGGTGAAAACATAGCAATTTACAGAGTACAGCTGAAGAAGAATGGCTATTGAATGATCTCAGAAAGATGCCTTTTAGACTTACCTTGACTGTAGCCATGCCCTCATTAAAGCCCATCATATCAGTGATATGTTCTGGGACCAGTTCCTATCCTATTTATGCTAGAAACTCTGTTCCCATTAAAATTCATTCAGTGAGTACAGAAGGCAAAATCGCATTGAGTATCTGAAAACCATGTCTTGAGAAAAAAAGATGTATATTGTGATAAGATTAAACCTATTGTAACTTTTTTGGTGATTGGTCAGCCTAAGCAAAAGTATCAGGGATAAAAGGAAGACAGTTTAGATGAAATTTAACTACTATTTTAATATTTATTGTGATAAGCCACACTAGAAATTTTTGGGTTTTTTTTTTTTTTTTGTCAGATGTCTGCATAGTTATAGTAAGCAGACTATTTTGGATAAGAAGCCTCTATCTCCATAATAGTAACCATTTCCAGTAACTTCCTGCAAAACCATTGCTTCTTAGAACCCAATAACAGCTACAATTCAATAAAAATCTCCTTCCTTTCAAGGAGTTAATTCTCCAAGGCTTGCTTTCTACCTGTTTTCATCTGTGTATACAGTTCTCCCTGTTATCATTGAAAGAGCATTTAAGTATATTGCTATATACAGAACATTGCTGGGATTAGCATTGTGTCCCTCCTGTCTCAGCAGGAGTAGGAACTGGTTTTTCAGGTGCACTCTGGCCTCTCTCCAAGTTGTGCATCTACAGTGCAGCCATTAGCCATCTACACATGAAATACTTTATCTAGAGTCAGATGATACATTTTGAACACAGAAGTTCTGCCTGTTACCTGCATGTACACATAATGTCTCAAATAGAGAAAGGCTGAAGGAGAAGATCTTCAATTTCCTATTTATTTAATGTGCATCCCAATCCTCTCAACCTTGTATAGAAAATATTCCTTTAGACTATTCTTTATCAGCATACATTTCATGAGAAAAAA
The DNA here is from genome assembly GCA_013398175.1 of Climacteris rufus. NCBI lineage: Eukaryota > Metazoa > Chordata > Aves > Passeriformes > Climacteridae > Climacteris > Climacteris rufus. The sequence goes on from VZRZ01007594.1 coordinate 297,128, forward strand.
AAAAAAAAATGAAAAGGACTGTGGTTCAACCTTCATAATCCAAAGTATTACATTGAATTAATGTCTCTTTTTCCAGAGGTATTTGAGAAAGTGACATTGAAGTATTGTTTAGCTACTTTCAAATAAGAAATGGCCAAGCAAAAGAATTATTACAATCTGTTTTCAACCTAACTGCAATTAATGCAACGTGTCTCAAATCTCTACATTAAAATGCCTATTTCTGTTCTCAGAGTACTGCTGTGACAATTGAGTTACTGTGAAATGGAAAATACTTTTTTTGTGTTTGTGTGTGAAAACTTCTGTAACATCTTAAGCTTCAGCATCCAATCACAGAAAAAGGAGTCCATAATCATCAGCTCTCAGCCAATGCATTGGAGTGTCAGCTAAACTAAGGAAGAATAGTTAAATGTAGACTTTGCATCTCTTAACTCCTCTGCAGTATGTATCTAGTACAGTCAGTTAACTTGAAATAATAACTGGAGGTTAGGAGATGAAAATTCTAATAACTAGGAGATGAAAATTCTAATAACTAGAGGCATTTTTATCTTTCTTGAAGTAGAGTCTTTTCAACTCAGTAAGCCAAAGGGCAGCAGTAGTTATTTCTAAGTTTGAAGACAGGCAAAGCAACTGCACGCTTTGCCTCATTCAACAGATGTGTAATTCTGTCCCTGTATTCCCCACAACAAAATAGAGAGCAAATCTACTTACTACAACCACAAACTTCAGTTGTCGTTCTGCAGTTGTCTGTTGAAGCAGAAGGAGGAAAATATGAAAGGAAAAACGCAGGATCCTAGACAGGTTGGGAAGCCATATCACACCCATCCTGACAGAGGAGGAAAAAAGGCTTTGTAGCTCCAGCAGCTGCTCAGGCTGAACTGCGAGACATCAGGCTGTGCTTTCAAAAGGGGTGGAACTGCCGCCGGTGCATTTCAAATCCAAGAGGAATGTTGTGTGACTACACAACAAATTGCATCGCCCTTTGTTTTTGAATTACTGTTTATATTCTTCTTAATCAAATCATAGTTCATTTTTTTTCCTGCAGTATTTTGGAGTGTAAGGATGAAGTTAAAATACAAAGTAATTTTGCTAAGTATTCCTAATGTTTCAACCTACCTTTTCTGTTTCAACATCTCAGGGCCTGGAATTTTTCCAAACTATAGCATGGCCACGAGAATGAGCTCAGAACCAAGAGGCAGACAACTGGCAACTGTGTCTCTTTTCTCTTTGTTGTTCAGCTAGTCCACTTTTCAGCTTCCCTCCCCTCCCTTTTTTATTTTTTCCTCTTCCACATTAGCACTGTGAAATCAGAATAATTGTTTAGAACAACATTTCATGTAGGTTAAAATTGCCATTCCCTCAGATAAAATAGTTAAATAAACCTTGCAGCAATCTTACTCTCTTTAAACTCCTTGCTGAGCAATTATTGCTCTTCAATACATGTGTGTTGTTTTTATTATCCCTTGAAGTATTTTCATACTCCCCCTTTCATAACTGCTTGTATCAAGATCTTTTTTGGCCTCAAATCTGTAAGAAATTTCTTGTGAACAAGCCCTGCAACTCGTATTTTTATTGTTACTGATTAAGAACACTCTTTCTAACAGTAGACTTTGAGAAGATTGCATGGCTTGCCTCTACTGACTTCCTCTATATAAAATAACAATAGCAATACCTGTAGACTTGATTTCATAAGCCTTTTGTGAGCAAACGAATTAGTTTGCAGTGATCTGTAAAGTAGAGTTCTTTAAATGTTAAAACTTTAGGTCCTTTGTGTGCTGTGTATTGCTATTCCATTCCTGTCATACGCAAACCTGTCTTGAGATCCTCTGTTGAGCTCTGCAACATTCTTTTCTACAACAGCTGCTTTACCTTTTACAAGAAATTCTATCTTTAGGACGCTAAAACCCACTAAGCCTCAGGTGTTCTCTCATCTGAATTGTTTGAATGTCCTTATGAATCCACTTTGCCTGATGGGTGGGTCTGGAAGGGAGGAGTACTACAGCTCCCTGACTTTCCCATCTGTCTCGGTCCATCCCCAGTTTTCAGCACTTGGACTTCTTTTTTCTTCCACTGTTACATCCCCACCCTCCTTTTTGATCTCTCCTGGTGCGATTTTTGCCTATGCATAAGGTGTGTGAGAGTAATCCCTACTTCATAAATATATAATATGTTGTCTTTCTGAAAACAAACATAAGCTGATCATCTTCCTCTATTATTTAAGAGTGCAGGTCATAAAATATACTTTCTTTAGAATGCTTCAATAGGCCTCAAAAATCAAGAATGGATGTTCTATTTTTTTAATCTATATAATAGGTGGTTCCTAAGGTATTTGATCAAGGATCTTTGTTGGATCTCAGAATTTTTTCTTGTCCTTCTTAAGACCTTATCATGAAATTCATAACTGATTAGTTTTTTATAAGATTTGTTGGTTTATTGTGTTTCATTGATGAGTGACTATGACTACTGAAGTCTCACTATTATGGAACCCTTAAAATGACTTCACTATAGGACCTGAACAAATTTTTTTTTTTTTTTGGTGATTCTGGATGGCATCATTCAAAAATATTTGAAAATATGTAACAACTGCATTTTATAGAAAATCTTTGCTAACATCTCTTAAAAAATGGTACTTCAATACAAGACCAAGCATATCATAAATAGTTCTGCTTTCTGTGGCTTAACTCTTCCCTTTGGGATGTATATTTAGCTCATGAGATTATTTTATGCTCAAAAGAATAGGAACCACAACAACTTAAATGTTTACACATTTCAAAATGGAAGAATATTACCATTTATGGGCCACAGTGGTTAAGATAGGTGGTGTAGCAATCCTGTATGCAATCTGTATGTTGGTAGCATGTATTTAATATGGAAAATTCTTTGCCTGCCTTGACTTTCTCCATTTGTACTGGGCATTTGGCAGATAAAACTTGTCATATTCTGCAATGACTAAATCCTGCCACTGACCAGGAAAAGTTTCTTTAAAATAAGAATTTAAAAAATCCTTTTTACTCAATCAAAAAATCTCAAGTATTTACAGTACTCCAAGCATTATAACGCAAGTGAACCCAAACAATTAGAATTGCATATATGTTAATTTGGCTCATTGTCATATATTTTAATTATGAAATTATGGCATTAAGTAGAATTAACTTAAGCACAATTATCCATTTTAAACACATGTACCTATCTTAAGGGCTTGCTGAAGCATTGCTTGATTGGCTTTGAAGCGGTCTGGTTGCAAAAGAACCTGTGCTTTATTGTACACAAGGGTTACCTGAGGTAACTGCTGCTGGTGGAGCACAACCTACACCCTGAAAGGGTGGAAGTCACTGCAGTCAAGGCACCAGATATGAAAATGCCACTGGCACTCACGGACCAGGCTGCTCCCATGGGAATACAGGTCAGGTCTTGTTACTGACTGAATGTGCAGATTAACACGTGGCATAGTTTGGATTTATCTCCAATCATCTTTTTCCAAGCTTTTTTGAGATGGAAAAAGGAAAGAAAAGAAAAATTTTGGTTTCAGTAAGCAAAGTGACGTGTTTTTCCAAGCACTGTTTTGAAACACAGGAAAAACAAGACTGTCTTGCAGTCCTGTGTTGGGGTGCTTTCACCCAATTGTGGGGAGTGGGAAGGGACAAAGCAGTTAATTTGTGACACAGCAGGAACTAACTTGCTAATACTACTGACAGAACATGAGCTTGTACTACAGGAAAAAATGCCCTAATCTCAAAGTTACTACTCTAAAGCAGGTGGAGGGGAGAAACAGTCTAGTCACTGTCTTCTAATAATATCTTAATTTGTCCCAAGTTTTTAATATGCACCTGATTACAGGGCACTTAGAGAATTTCTTTTTGGTTTTATGAGATTAAGATGTTTGCCCGAGACATGGGAAACCTAATTTGCAGGTTTTTGCAGATTTACGTAACTCTAGGAAATATGTCAACAAGGTAAACAGCAAATTGAGAAAGACAGAAAGGACTGTTCCACTTCTCTTTCCCCTCTGAAACTCTGCAGCTTGGTGCTGATTTTATTTTCTGGAAGAGGTGGAGTCAGACCCTTTTGCTAAAGGACGAATTTGAACTTGTGTCTGCCTCATCACAGATGAGTACCATAAACACTAAATAAAAAGAAGGAAAACCTACTTCTAGTGCTACCATGAAACAAATCTAAATTAGTTGGTTAATTTGATCTGAATTATGTAGAGTTTGGACTGTTTGTTTTCTCTTTCTTTCAATTTTGATAGTCAGTCAGCTAAGTAAATAGCCCAAAGAGAAAAGGAGATGATGAAATAAATGAAAACTGCTGTCCAGTGCCACCTTTCCCAGGCAGCACAAAATTACTGTTGCTTTTCTGTTCATTCCACATTTTGCTGACACTGCTTCAACATATGAAAGGAAAAATAATGACCACAAGTTATATTCACCTATATTGCTGCATTTATGACTATTCAGGTTATTTTATGATTAGAAAGTCTTTAAAATATGACTGGTCTGTCTATGCATTGTTTGTGAAAGAAGACAGGGAGTTGCATTTTCAGGTGATCCTGCTTTTGCAACATACTAAAAATTAAATAGTTTAAAAAATAGTCTGAATAATTCCAAAACCAAAATATAGGGAGTTTTACTTACTACTTCTTTGAGAGGAACTGAAATGAACCTGCTTATGACTTCATGCCTGCAAAAGACTATAGGACAAACTTTTCAAATGAAGTCAGCTGGTGAAGTTGTAGGAAAACAGTGGTTTGTTATTCATTCACAGATATTCCAATTTATATTCCGACAATAGGATCTGGGCTTTATGTTTCAGCCTTTATGAATACTGATGCTTATTTTTCCTCAGAGTTATCAAGGTATAAAGGAAATCTTCCTTTCTGTGTTTCTACAGTGATAGTCCTAATAACAAAAAACATTACAAAGAATGTGTGTGACGGGGTTTCTGTTCAATAAGGATAAGGGGAATAAAATAATTCAGAAATGTCTTAATTTTTGAAATAAATTTGAAATTTATTTTTTCTCAACAGAAATCAGATTGTTCAAGATATATACACTGGGTACATAGCATGGAAGAAGACATTTTCTGAACATGTGATGGAAAAGAGGGACCTTACATTGTTGTACTGTGAGGAACGATCTCACTAGGATGCACTTCCATAACTCAACTGAAGTGCTGAGCCATTGTCCACCCAGGTCCATAACCCCCATACCAGACAAATCTGTGGGACAAAGGGTCTTCATGCACTTCTGAAAATTTTTGAGACAGGGATTTGGGTTAGGAAGGAGGGGAGGAACTGGGAACTGAAGACTAAAGAGAATAATGAAGAATGTTTCAGGTCTCTATTGCATTTTCTATGTGAGTCTTGTCAATCTAGGAAACCAAAGGCAGAAAAGTTACCCTTGCCTTTAATGGGAGAAACATGAAACACCCTTGACAGCTCTTGAACTTTCACTTCTAAACATCTGGCAAACAAAACGTTAAAAACAACTCAAGCACCACATGTTGGCACAAGTTCAGAAAAAGAAGAAACAGGAACAGGTTGAGATAAAAAGATAAAGTGCCTAGAAATTTGGGTTTGACAGCCAAGACTACAATCTTTTACAAGTGTAATACTGATAAAGCTGCAGTCTTGGCTTTTCCTTTCTATTTGCTTTCGTCTAGCAGGTTTTTTAAATTACTTCTCAGTGAGGGAGGTGTGATGATCAGCATGGTTTTGAGATGATTAATTTAAAGAGCTTGCACTAATTTTACTGTGAAGCCTGCCAGACCTAGGAAGGCTCTCTGCTGGTGCCCATTACAGGACATTAAGGTAATATAGAATAAACAAGCTTGTTCTTCTTTGCATTAAGAAGCAGGTAGAACTGGTTGTCCCATGTTGTCAGAAAACATTTTTACCATTGTTTGGATGCTATGGTAAAAGAGGTTGCTTTTTTGGACTAGAGTGAATAATTTATTTTTATCTGTGTATTTGCTGTGAAATCTAACTACAGCTTTCCTGGTGAACCGTGTTTCTTATGATGGCTTAAGAAACACAGTAATTGTTGCTTGGGACCTTCTGAGAAGAGAATAGGCTTTTACAGAAATAATTCTGAAACTCAGATTCTTGTTAGAGGGAAAAGAAATATTTTTATTATTTTGATTAATTTGTAGCTATGGAGTGGCAGTTATCTGCTTATGCGGTAAGAAAAACATTTTTCATGTGCTTAGCATCCATTTGAAAAGCCAGATCTGAGGAAAGGAAGCTACAATGGCAAAATTTTCTGCATCTCAGCTGTTACTCTGGTTCTCTTTGAAATGACCAGTGGGCAGTAAGACTGTTGACAAAAGGTCCTATCCACGCTGAGAAAATAAAAAGTAAGAGAGTCTAGTTCTTCAAGCAAAGACACATCCACCGTTTTCAGAAGTCAGTTGCATCTGATTGTTCTGATCCAGCTTTTGTAATAAGAACGCAAGCTGCTTTTGCAATAGCAATATTAGAAAATGTAGCTTCTGAAGGATTGCCCAAAACGTTCTGCATGTTTTAATGAGCATGCAGCTCTGGATTTTTTTATTTTGTATCTCCATTTTGTTGTTCATGACAAGAACAGCATTGACTTATAGATTTCTCAGGAGCACAGTCTTTATATGATCAGATCATAGTATACAATCAAGGTAACATAGTAAAAGAAAGGTGTTTGAAAAGCTATTTGAAACCAAAAAATATTTTTCTTCCAAAATTAACACTTGGCCTTGCTGTCTTTTTAGAAGGAACATCTGAAAGCCTTGTTGGGTTGACCAATTGTATACTAGGACTTCGTGGTAGCTAGCTTGGCTGTTTGCAGGCTCCTCTTAGGTCTGGGTTCATGGTCCATGCTTTCTGTAGGTCTCACCTTCCTTCTATATAGAGATGGGATACTTGTGCATGTATAAGGCAGAGAAAAGAAAAATAAAGACATCTCTTAGGTAAGTAAACAGATATTATCCTAATTTTTGTGGCTTCTGGGATCTGTTTTTATAAAATGCTTTGTTACTTCTTGAATAAAAAGAAGTCTAAGGACAATGGAATGACTCTGCCTTTTGGGATCTTTTTTTGAATCACTGCTTCCATCACCAATTCTGAAAGTTCTTGTCTCATTCTTCAAGAAGGCAACTCTCCTTCAGAGGTGTTTTCCATTTTGGCTGTAAATCAAGGCTATGGCCCTTCAAAGCACTCTAACCAAAATTATGTACTTGAATTAATTCTGACAAAGTCCCTTTGGAAGGAATAGGTGTTGAAAAAATCCTCTGGTTTCATATTGCACTTAGGTTTTACTGGTTGATAAAGCAAAGCAAATATTCATGAAGGATAAGTTACTGCTTTCTATAATTTTTGTTTGTTGTACTAAGGAAAGTTTTCTTCTGATAGAGATCAGGAGACTCAGTTGGTCATGCTGATGGAATTTAATGAGAAATGTTGGACTATAGTCATATCACAGTGTGGGAGGAGTTGTTTCACAAAGCTAATCACACTGAAGATACTGGAGGGAACCCCTAAAGATAAGACAAAAAGAGAGAATCATTCTTAGCATATGGCATCATTCTCCAAAAACATGGCAAACCCGTTAATAGTACCTCAAAAAGTGGGTAGTGCAGACTAAGTGCAGAGAAGTTAGCAGATTTGCTCCCATTTTGATGGGATTAGGAAAAGCCTGTTGAAATGTTGAGTCAATCCACACTGAAATCTTCCTAAGCAGCAAAAAGAGCACACAGTTTTATCCCCTCCACAAATATGCTGAGCTTTATTAATTTCTTATGTTCCACACTATTGTCATCATGATGTGGAGGCACTTGACTCTGCTTTAAACCACCCTCAAATAGTACTGCTGTGTTGTGTGACCTGTAATAACAATACTTGCCTAACCGCTTTATTTCCTTGTAGTAAGGATATAAATCTCTGAATGAAACTTCAATTAAACATTTTATGGAAACAGCTGTATGTTTGGGAACTGGTGTCTCCCTGTAGAATAGCTATATATAAGTTGCATTTCTGAGCTCAGTCACACCTGGATTTTATTAAAAAAAAAATCATGCTTATGGACTTCAACTCATAAAATGCTATGATGCATGTATAGTCAAAGTAGTAACACATGCATTCACAAAGAATGATAGTTGAGGTGATTTTCAGCAAAGCTGGAAACAGCTGAAATCAGGGATGTTGCAGCTGTGATGTGACCTGTAAACTCTGCATCATTCTTCTGCTTAATTTAGCTTTCTGGTGTTAAAAATCAGCTGTTCCAAGCTGTCTGCATTTATTGAGAAGTAGTAGTGCAGAGTGGTTTAGCACAGGGCAGGTTGTCAGCAAGATGCGCTGTGCAGGCTGTGAAGCTGTGTGCCTTGGCCTTTTCCCAAGTGCCACTCACGCACAGCAGAGAGTTCAGAACTGCCTGCAGGAAAACCAAAATGAACATTTCCTAAATTAGTCAAAAAAATTAGGATCTGGCCCCAACAGGTACATTCTGAACCAGGATAAAATACAGGAAAGTGTCAAATTTTGATATGACAATATGGAAAATATTTTTGTTGGAACTTCAGGTTTGGTTGCAACCTCTTTTGTGGTCCATATGTGTTTTCAGCACTCAAGAGTGCTAATGAAAGCAGTGATGCTGGATTTGGTGTAAAATGCCTGAACACCTTCTACCTCGTACTTCAGCAAAATTTAAGAATTGAAAAAAAATGCCACCTCCGTGTTGAACTTAAAGGCTAAATACTTGTGTATTTATTATCATCAAATTTTGATCATACGGTAGATTTTTTTTTGTTTATTCACCTGGTCAATGACAGAGTTTGCTTTGTGAAGGAGAGGGACTAATTTCCACAAAACTTAGATTACTAAGCACCACAGTATAAAGGTGAAGTGTTTATCACTATCAACCATGACTGTATTAGCTTGGCTGAAAAAAGAAACCTCATCAGAAAAAACCTCCCCCTTCCTCTGCCAAATTACATTCTGCAATTAAATGTGGTAATTTCCTGATGTTTCCTGAGAATTTGTGAGCAATGACTATAGTGAAGAAATTTGTTTAGTGAATCATTAGTTGCTAACTTTTCATTCATTTTGGCAAAACTATCTCCACTCTGTTAATGGATTCAAGATATTTAACAGGAAATTATTTTCAACAAGATGAGTTGGCTGGTCTGCATTCTTCTAATCTCTGACAGTTCAAATTCTTATTGACATCAGTGATTCAGAAAGCCATATGGGATTTTTTTTTAATGTTGGGTATAATATTCAATTATCACAAAAGTGTGGTCTCTGCTTTTCATTCCCCTTAAATAACATAAAGCTAGATAAAAGAGAGACGATTTAATTTTCTGCCTTCCTATTCCCTCATTCTGCAAAAGTAAATATCATCAGTGGTCAAAATGGAAATGTAAGCATCTTAGTATGGAGATACAGACAACTTACTAGGGAATGTGTTAGTATGCCAATGTGTGTCTGTATTTGTTTGACATTCTGGTAAGTACCAGTCTGATATACTATTCAATATTCATCTGTTTTGATCTCCGAACACCTCCTGAAATCAAGGGAATGTGTAACATTGTTAATCAGCTTGGACAAACACTTTGTAGTTATAGAAGATAAGGTGACTGTTATAAGTCAGTGCATTTACATGTGCTTCCTCTGTAACTGAAGGCCTTTTTGACTGTACTAAAACAAAGCAAAACAACTCACATGAAAAACAAAACCCTAAAATCTGATCAGTCTTGATTTAATTTCAGCAGAAGGTTGAGCTGGAATAGATAAATGTATTAATGGAGTAGAAATGATGGCTGTGGGAACAATTCTGTCTTCCTGGATCTGCATATTTTTCATTTCAGACCAGACCCTTATGAAAATTGTTATCACTTCAAATGAGCTGTTGGCAGAAGGTGTAATCTTGAATTTAGTTTTGGGTACATATGCCCAAAGCACTTCACTTACCTCTTTTGATGTCCTATATCCCACATTCTCTTGTCCAGTAGTGTACGAGGACAGGAGAGACCAGCTGAGTAAATCTCTCCAGGGGACAGTGGAATTTGCAGCCAGGGAGAGTGAGGGGGTGAGGCTCTCTCAAAGAATTATTCCGGTAGTACATTTCTATGGTGTATTGCCTGTTTCAAATCACAGAAGGGGCAAAACAAAGGTGGGTATGCAAAAACACACAGTCTTTCTATGTTGCAGTATTGTACTTGGGGACAGCTTATTTGTCCAGTTGTTAATACGTTTATGATTTACTTATATAACTAGTACTCTGAAGAGAACTTTTTAAACAATAGGGGTCAGCACCAATGTGCATGTAGTTTCTCAAGGAGTTAAATAGATAAAAAGGTTGGAATAAAACATAACTTTAAAATATATATGTTTTTCAGGCTTGTTCTGCTACTATCTACTAAACTGAATCAAATTAAAATAATTAAATCAATCTATAATATTTTCCTGAATAGTGAACCTCATATATCCAGTTTCATTACTCTGGGGTTTCAGAAAACTATATTAGCACTATAACTTGCAGATACTTGCCCATTTTTTTCCTGGTAAAGTTCAAAAAAATGGCAGGCACTGTGAGGAGGCAATTTCCCATTGAAGACATTGAGTGCCATCTGTAACGCAGCAATGGTGGTTGCATGCTGTGAACAGAAGAAACCTTTAATTAAAGTTCCGTTGAAAATAATGGCATGAACCTATTATTTAACAATATTTCCAGCATGTTATCTGTCCACTCAAAATTAACATTACTGGTGCGGCCTCATTAATATTTGCCCTCTGGTCTGTTGAGCAAATATTGTCCTTTTATGGATCTATCAACTGAAGTGCTACATGTATAAAGTATACATACATGTAAATATTTAAGAAGTCTTAGTCACTTGTAGCACTTACCAAAGTTAACAGGAGCTGTTAAAGCTTCTTTTAAAATGAACTAGTGGTTTAGGCTGTTAAGTAAACAGTATTTGAGATCAGATCAGTAAGCTCTTCAGCTGATATATACCCAATAGGTCATAATTTAACTGCACTTTGGAAACAGTAGCTTATTACTAAGATAATAAAGATAATAAAAAGATAATAATAAAAAGATAATAAAAAATGTCCTTCTGCTATGATGGCATTTGCACATTCTAAACATTAATACAAGACCACAAGTGAGTAACTGTCTTCATAAGACCTTCTGAAATAACTGTAACTTAATTTTTTCTTCTTTTGTTTGCCCATTTGCACTTGAAAAAGATACAGGAAGAAAGAGATTTTGTTTTAAATTAACTTTGTGATACAGGTTTGATAAAACATGAGGCATGGCTTTTCCAGTTCTCTGCTCAGACCAAACATTATTACAATGAAAAAACTATTACATGAGGTTTAAAATGGAATGCTGCAGTTTTCAAAGTAGTATCTTTTCAATAAAAAAAAATTTTAAATCCTGAGATATTTAAGGTTAACCAAATAAAAAATTCCTGTAGCTGTATTTCATGAAGGAAATAAAATTTCATGGCTTTCACTGCATTTTATAACTTCAGAAAGGATACACAAGAGAAACAGAAAGCACTCACCGCTGAATACATAACCATTTTTCGATAGTGTAAAGGCTTTCTAGCATCTGAGATATGCTTTAGAATAGTTTTTAAAAGAATACCTGAAAGAAAATGGGGAAGCAGTGACAATGAAAGAGATGCTTGGGTAAACATCTGTATTGATGCCATTTTAACAGTCTGCCTGTAAACACAGAAGATTTATTCAATTGACTTTATCTGTAATTTGTGCACAGTGCCTTGATTAATAGTGACACTATCTTTCAAATGAACACTGGGCCTGTTTTACTTCAGTGCAAAATGTTTTGGGGATCCCTAAAGCCTCAAACAGTGCATTCACAGCTACTTTGTACCGGCAGAACAGTGCAAGAAGAGCACAATAATGAATCCTACCCTGTTGTTTGTGTGACTTCATTGATTTCCTGCTTTCCAGAGAAAAAAGAAAGCATATCCTCTGGACTCTGGGGCTTCCTAAATTGGGTGGTCATCTGTATTTTGTTGGTATTAACTGCTGAAAAGTTGCAAAACAAACTACTTGAATTAAATCAAAGGCTGTGGTAGCATGGTAATGTAAGGTTGGTATCTCAAAAATTAAAATCCTAAAACGAGAATTGTACAGGCTAGCAAAATTAGACAGAATTTAGCTACTGTCACATTTTTAATAGCGATTGTTAGTAAAGCCAGGGCAGAGGTTTGAACTTTGTGCTAAGTTTTTAAAGTTGAAACATCAAAAGTGCAACAAATTGATTCATGCTTATATGTTAATTGGTCTTTGTAGCTCACAGATAAAAAAATGACAGTGGATGAATGGAGGAGAATGAATGATTACAAAGATGTAAAATACTTTCAAATTTCAGCTACTGTTTTCTGAGCAGGATAAGGTTTAGAAGCAGTTTAATAATCTTATATTAGGACGCTCAGTAATGGAATATGAAGACTGTTAGGAAACAAAGTCACCATTCTAGACATTGCTACAAATAATATTTTTTTAAATAAGTTATACACAGTGGCTTACACTAAATTCAGACTTGATTCAGTTCAACAAGAATCTGTATATTACTTTGAATTTCTTATACAGCGTAATCTAAACAATACAGCTGTTATAATGTTAGATTAGGATAATCATGATTCATATGCTCACCATCTCCCTTCCCATTAATCAAAATCTTTCAGTGCTGACCACCAATATCCCTGTTATGGCATCTTTCACAGTTCTGCTATGGAATCAGCAGCAATGTTTGTCATATAGCCTTTCTTCTTTCCCATCCTACTTTTGCTTTCAAACGGAGTAAGAATTTGGCTTACCTCCCTGCAAACGTGATTTTTGTATTTGTTTGTGGAACCCAAATGCCGCCTGCAATAGCAATTCTGAGAGCTTTATCAGCTTGGTCCTGACACCATGAGTAGCCCAAACAGGTAAAGTGTAATTGTTAATATCCTACAGTGAAGAAAGAAAACATGGTGATTTTCTTACTGATTCCTACTGCTAGCTCTTATTTATTCTGGCACAAAATGCTTGTCAGAACAAATTCTGAATGTTTCATTTTAGTAACATTTTCTCTTTGTAATAAAATGATGACTGTATTTTGCATTCAGACAGCTACAGCATTCCTATTTATAGCTTATATCATAGGGCTTACAAGAAATTTGAAGGGCAGTGTCCAACAAAAGAGGAAATGTAACACTAAAAATTATGCAAAAAGCAACTGGCATTATTAATGTTGTCAGGTGAAAAAGAATCACTGTATGACTTTTTCAGGTATGTACTGGGATGTATCTTTACTGAAACAAATACTATATAAACATCAGGATTTTAAGGGCTGGTAGCTCTGAGATGTAAGTGGGATATGGAGATCAAGTAGGAATGTGTATAACTATAGTATGGATGTACCCAACTGTGGGGTAAATGTACAGGGATGAAACACAAATGAAATTCATACCTACTTATACCAGGTCTATTGGCTACTGTCACAGTCCTCAAGCTAAAATGGAATGGATTAGTCTTTCCTTGAGGATGCAGTCCAAGGTATATTAATGATCACAGCTGTGAGAAGGGAAGATATGCACAACACTCCTGGTCTGCACCACCCTGAATTCCTGTTTAAACAAGGTTGGTAACTTTCCTTTAGAGCAATATGACCTTTGTACTGAGCTCACCAAAAGGAGTGTTCTTGTAACAAGTGAGCTCAAAGGAAAATGTCAACTACTTTAAGGATTTGTTTAAACAAGAGAAACAATAGAATGTGTTAGGTTAAACCAGCTCAGATCACAATGTTATCCATCTCTCTTTTAACAAGTGTGATTTATGTTTTGGGGAAAGAATTGGCTGGTTACCTGCTATTTAAGACAGTGCTGTAGGCAAGCAAGTGCCTCAGTCTCTAAGTTACCTGGAAGTCAGACGACATTTAGCTGAAAGTAATGAATACAGAGAGATGCATGCTACTGTAGTTTCATGAATTGTATTTAAAAAACTATGTAAGAACATTCTCTCTGTATGCTTGAAAAGTGACAGTGGCTTGTAAGGCAGATGTCTTAATTGATAGCCCGGGAGACCTCAGTCAGTAGTATGAAAGATCAAGGCTCATCAAATCTAACACTAGAAGGAAAAACTCAATTTCTTTTTTTTCTTCCAGTGTTTAGCTAGATTCTTGATGGGAGCTGTGGATTTTGCATATTTGTCTGGTGACACAGGTTTCTCAGTATGATTTAACAATTTAAATAAAAAGTTGTGGTCCTGAGCTATCCTGCATTTGGAAAACATGGAAGGGCGACCTCACTGAAATTACAGTGAGATGGCCCAACATGTTAGCATTTAATCTAACTTAAGGCCCTGTCTAACATTCTATTCAGGTCTGCTTTGACCAAAATTGGACTTTTGCAAAAGCTGCAGCACTGAAGACAAACTCACTAGTATCACATCCAGATATTACATGTTGCTTCTGAAATCTACCTTCAAACTTCCTCGCTACTATCCCAGAACTGATGACCAATTTATCATTAATATTTAAGTTTATAAATAGCTATGCATGGAAGCATAGCAAAAGCTGCCTTCAACAATAACCTTTTAATACAAGACTCTGCAATTTTCAGTTGCATCAGCTAAGTCTAGACATTGAAGTCGGGCTTCTTGATAAATTAAGGGCAGTCAGGATTTTTTACAAATCACAAAGCTACCAGACTGAGCAACCCAGATACCCATGCCAGTTTGGCACCACAATACCCCTTTCGTTATAAAATCCATGTTTTTTTTGTGGTATGACTGGTACCTTAGCTTAAACAAGGTCCCAAACTTGCACAAACAGCCACTTGTGTCATTCCAATGGCTGCTTAGTTCCTGACAATACACTTACATGTACAAATAATGACTTCTCTTGCTCCTACAACTTGCATAAAATCTTTGTGGAAGAGTGCTTAAGCTTCTTTGCCAGCAACATATTTTATTTCTGTGTATCTCTGTGTTGGGGTTTGAATGAGTAACAAGACAATGTTATCCAAAGGTATCCAAAGGCTTTTGCCTAATTCTCCATATGCAGTCACTGACAGGATCTTGAAGTTGATATGCCATTGGTTTGTGTTGCTTATAGTGGTGGACAACCTATGGCAGCCTCACACATAGTAAGCTTACAGGATTTTGAGTTGGAATTTTTATGTTAGGTGAGGGTTTCTGGGGAAGAAGCTGAAAATAGTCTTTGGTTCAAAACATTTTGAAGCACAGATCTACCATCTTCTGGTGCCTCACAAACAATAAAAATACCAGGTTGAAGGAACTGCAGGAATTTCTATTGGACTCCATGATCTTAAAGGTCTTTTCCAAGCTAAATGATTCTATGATTTTATTTACCTCATATTGTAAATTGTCAGAGAGCTTCCAAATTCTTTCAGTGTTCAACTTTTTCAATGGGTATCCTGTATGAATGGCTAAAAACTTCAGAAATGGCTGGAATACAAAAATAACAAACTTGTGGTACACAGGGCTTTTTCACATAATTTCTATACACTGCCATACTAGTACATAGGAGTTTTTAGAAAGAAGACAGACTTTGCATTCACACTTAAGCAATGAACAATTGCCTAGATGTAAAACAATTTGGCCTATTCATCTAGACAAATTTGGTGATGAGAATTCAGATTTGAAGTATGGTTTTTATTTATGCGTGGTGGAAATCTTCAGAAGGAAGTAGAGCAGAGGGGACACAGATGTATAAAGTAGTCTGGCAAAAATCAAAAATGTGCTTAAAGGAACTGTGATAAACAGAACTGTTCTTATGTTGGTACTCAGGAGAAGAGAGGTATGATGCAAATTTGATAAAACTGGAATTGTTATTTACTTGCTTATAATAACCAGATGCAGGACCACAGATAGATGACTGAGGTCAGTGGTGAAAATTAATAGAAAAAACAGGTGAGTTTCATAGTGTCATTTTGAATACATTTGTGAAGAAGAAGGTTGAAGCATAATAAAGTCATGATTGCATACTCATGCAAAGATTTTGATGATGGAGAAAGAAAGGAAAGGATACCATACAGGCACAAGCACTAAACGTAAGTGAGCACCTGAATGAACATTTTGAGTGTGAAACATGAATAGGTACTTGAAGAAAGTGCTGAGACTGTTATAGAAACTCTGGGGAATTGATCTCAGAAAAGGAATTTGAACTTGCAGATATAGGTAGAGATGCCAGAGGAGTTGCTTTATGTGGGAATAAACAGAGAGAGGTATTGGAGTAATTTGAGAGGCATTGGCACTGATTTTATCTGAGTTTTTGTTTTGTCTGGTTTCCTAGAAGCTAAATTTTTTGCAAGTACATCAGTAATGTATCTTTTTTATGACTTGTAATTTTCAGTTGATGGGAATACCCCAGTCCAGCTGGATCTGTAATGTTGTAATTGTTTTCTGGATATGTCATCTATGCCCACTGTGAAGATTAGAGATCTGGAAGGAGCAATTGACTGCCATGTTTTAAACCTACCTGTTAGATAATGTTGAAGAAGTGGTACTGGATTTCCAGAATCAAAAATGCATTACCTTGTAGTGCTTGAATTGCCTTTGGAAATCCCTGGTTGCAAAGGTTTCTCTCAGAAGCTCATTGTATTTTGGGCAGTTTGAGAAAGGTAGGTATAGCAACTGAAAAGAAAATTGCAAAACACTGCTTAGGCAAGGTACATCTTGTTCTGCAATTCAATATACCTTTGCAGGATTGTTGTTCTGATTGGCTGCACTAGTCAGAACAAGTTGAAAAATAATTTGGGAATGTAGTTTCAAGGATATTCATCTTCAGGACTCTAGGAGTCACACTGATGACTACATACAAAATAATCTTTAAATGTTCAGGGGCGTAATAGTTGCAGTAGTTCAAAGTTAAAGGATTCATTTACACAAGAAGAAATTTGTCCTTTGACAGAAGACTAACACAAGCCTTCATTAACATCTTTGTTCTTAGCTTCTCCAGGGATGATTTCATTCATTGTGTTCAGTCTTTCTTTAAAAACACCATCACATTTTTACAACAAATTACCAAGCAGCAGCTGGACTGCAATAGGAGTCTTTGTGCATATTCAGCTGTATTCAGTGTATTTAACACACCTTCATTTAGTTTAGTTACATTGTAGAACCTTGTGAACTTTCTCTGAATCAGTTATGTCTTTCATTAATCTAAGACATATGAAGGTTAAAGGTTGCGTGTGACCAGAATAACTTAAGAACTTGTAATTTCATTTATCTAAGCTAAATTGAGTTTATTCTTGTTTTCTGTGTTAAATTTTAATCAAAAGTTAAAATTTGACACAGATATTAATACTTTTCTCTAATGTGCTTTTTGTCTTTTTTTGTAGTAATGTAGCTCCATCTATATAGTCCCAATGTTAGAAGGATTTTTAAAAGAATTTTAGAGTTGATTAGCTGGGAAAGCTTCACA
Source organism: Climacteris rufus (assembly GCA_013398175.1). Taxonomy (NCBI): domain Eukaryota; kingdom Metazoa; phylum Chordata; class Aves; order Passeriformes; family Climacteridae; genus Climacteris; species Climacteris rufus. The sequence continues at coordinate 314,560 of VZRZ01007594.1, forward strand.
GCAGTTCCTTGATTTTTTCGGAAATACAGTCTATCTATTCCACAAGATAGGAAAGTATTTCTGAATTATAGCCATAGGTTCATGAACAGGCATGACTTCAACAATAAATGAGGGGCACTTGTTTTGGGTGGTAGGATATACGTGGCCTCAAGTTTACCCTGTATATGTAGTAAAGATCAATACAGTTAAAACACAAATAGTTGAAAAAAGTGTGAAAAATGTGCATGTGTTCATGACTTTATGATTTGTTTGAATAAAGTTACTTGCTCCCCTAGATGTGACTGAGGTGCAGCATCTGCTTGCTGAGTTTGCTATCTGTGTTGAGAGTGGCCAGGTATTATTGACTGTCTGCTGGATACCACCACCCGTGACAGAGTCAGAAGCCTGGCTGTGTCTGAACAGGAAGACATACCTTCCATCTTCAAGCTCTCATCACCCTGAGGTGAGAACCATTGCTCCATGGCCTGTTTAACCTGATTCCCTTATCATCACAGATTGTGTTAACTCCATTTGTAAAGCCCACACAATTTATCTTGCATCACATGTGCAAACGTTCTCTCGCAAACTGGGACTCATACTCCACAGTCCTGATCTTTCCTAAATTTTTACCATAGGTTTTCCACACATGGGAGACTCCAGCTCCACTCAGCTGCCCAGCTTTCCCCTGCAGGACAAGTGTATGCAGGCAACAGAGCTGCAATCCATAGGATTCTTTAAAAGTCCAAAGTGAGGAGTTGAGGAATGGAGATTAACACCTTGTCCTTTGAACTCAGGTGCTTAAAGCTCTGAGTCCTCCTTCCTTTTCCCTTTGACTTTTTTTGCCAGTCCTCAAAGGGCATGCACTGACCTGCAAAGTGTGTTAGAAAAACATTCCTGTGACTCAACTGTCACTGTAATGTAAGTCCCAGAATTATTCTTTTGTCTTTTCTGTTGACTGTGGACTAAGCAATATTGAAGCACTAGTGAGATTAAGTATGTTTCCTCTTCTCATACAAAGGAAGTAATGTTTGTGATGAATTTAGGATTAATCTTCTTCTATAGTGTTTCACTCACATTATGGATTAACTCTTTTCCTCTATACCTAGTACTTCTGTTTTTCTTCCTTTTTTGTTAAGACCAGGTCTCTGATACGTAAGTCCATTCCTGTGGAAACACTTGTCAATATTTCTATTCAGCTTATTAGGCCTTTCTGCACAAAGCTGGTGACATAATGTACTTTTCACTGCCTTCACCATACACTTTTTGCTACACCTTCATCTCACATCCCATGCACTTCACTAATGATTAAGGGAAAGCAGATGCCCTAGTTTATACTCACATTATCATGTGGCAGTGGCACCGTGTGAACTGGAATTGGCTGCCAAAGGATTCTGGGGTTCCAAATCTGGCCCTGTGTCAGTGGGTACAGTCCGGTAAGACTTGCCTGAGCACTCATAAGTGTGTGATCACAGTCAGTGCTTTGAACATAAATCTGAAGCAAGAAAAAAAAAGGAAAAATTTTTGGAAGGTTATTTCTCCTGTTGCGTTTGTTTTATTTTCCTCTTGGTAAGAAAAAAGGGGGTGGTACTGTGCTGGGGAACTTGTCATTAAAATTGAGTGGCATGAAAAAGGACTATGAGAAAGAAGGGGGAAGGAGAAAGAGTGAAGCTGGAATAAAATTTTGTTAAGACAACTGAGCTGCAACATGGTAACATTTCCCTTAGGAATCGTAGTGGAAAGCATAAGGCTGATTCCATTTGACCACCTAGGCTTTGGGGCATCATATATGCACTCAAAAGATTGAACCTAAACAAAAAGCTAAGTTGTATCTGCACTCCATCTGGAAGAGTAGCACTGGAGGTATTTGATATAGATACTCTCCTATACTCTCCATACTTTCTCAGTGAGGGAGCTGAACCTGATGTACAGCCTAAAAAGCCTGTCACATGGTTTTCAATTACCCATCAGTCTGAATAAAAGTTGAACCACAGTTTCAGGGATACTTTGAAATTACTTTGAATTCAATTGGTATTAAGCTTTCTTCAACTGCACCAGGTTTAGACTTTTATGCATCCAGGAAGTCCCACTAACATCCATGAAAAACATCCTCCCACCCAGATCCAGTACTTGCCTCACACTGCTTGTATGCAATGCTCAGGAAATGAGAGTATCTCCTCCGTAGGTACTGGCCAAGCTCATACTGTTGTTGTGTGCCAAGCTGTAGAAGTAACACAAGCTTGTAAGGGGCTAAAGAAATGTGCTGTGCATCCATTTCTACTACCAAAAAAAGAAAGCAGTAATATTTCATATTATTTTAATAAAGACCTTTTTTCCTTTCCAAACTGAAGGAGGAAAGCAGACATTAGAAAAAAGTAGTGAAGTTGCTGTGCGTATAGTTTTGGACAATGTTAGATATGACTCCTGGTGGATGCAGTTTTGTATTTTGCTCTATGGAAAGCTGTGCGTATATTTATCTGAGCTAGTGAGACTTAAAGCAGGCATAGAGATGTTCCAACACCATCTGTCTAGTTTCTACTCTACTGCTGTCTAGAGCTGATTAACTGGGAGTGCAGACAGAGCAGCCACCTGTCCATGAAGACACATCCAGGATATGAATCCCATAGAGGTATCATAAGTGATTCCATATGGAGGCTACAGTTTTGGCTTGGTCAAGATCTAGTTTTTTAGAATAGAAGACTTGAAGTAAAAGTCCCCTGAGCCTTCAGGTATTTTGCTGCAATAGTTAATTATTATCAGTAGTCTGAAACATTTGATTTTTGATTCTTGCCTGACAACGTCCCAACTTTCTGTCACTGGATCTTGTTACACTTTTGAATAACATTCACCATGACAGATCTTATTCACAGTTAAACAATAATCCATAAAATGGAATCAAGTCACTTAATCTCTGTGTTAAGTTAAACTGATTACAATTCTCTATCCTCACAGAAAAATGGGTTTCCCAATCTCAACATTTCAACTAGACCATGGCACTAAGTGCCATGTCCAGTCTTTCCTTAAACACCTCCAGGGACGGCGACTGCACCACAATCACATACAATGTCCCTGTAATAGTCTCCATATTGTCATCTTTTTACTTGTACTTGATGTTTCCTGGCCTAAATTTGAATATATTCCACTTTGGTCATGTAATCATTACTGTACATTGGGATCTCAAGTACAGTGATTACTCATTGCTTCCGAAAGTAATTTTCTAAGTCATAGGATCATAGGATAATTCAGGCTGAAAGGGGCCTCAGGAAGTCTCTAGTCCAACCTCCTGCTCAAAGCAGAGTCAGTTATGAGGTCAGACCAAGTTACTGAGGACCCACTGCGTGTGCATGTGATCACCTCTTTCTGTTGCTGGAATTGTGCATCCAGTTTCCTAGGGTACATGTGTGGCTTACGCTTCTGCCCCAGCTTGTCTAATGTGTATGTTGTTAAGTCCTGACACCTGGGTCTTGAAGTCTTTCATGCCCTGGAGCAAGCTGGCGCGGACTGCTGAACTTGCACAGTGTTTATATGGAATGATTGAGTCACAGCTGAGTTAAGGCATAGGAAGCTGGTCTGTCACTCCTGTTTCTTCAAGGGAGGTGGCATGAGAGGCACCAGGCCTTATTTTGCATTGGAGATCAGTTTGGCCTCCTAGGAATCGTTCCTTGTTCTCATCAGCCAAACAGGTGCAGGGCGGGACTTTTCTTCCCAGCAAGTGGCAGGGTGATTAAAAGAGGCCTTTAGGGAGCGCGGCGAACAGGAGCGGGCAAACAGGGCCGTGGCATGGCAGCTTGTGCAGCAGATTGCACAGGCAGGGCTGCAGGTTCCTTCCTGCTAGTGGGGTTCCTGAGTTTGTTGTGCTTTCATTGGTTGGTTGGTTTGGGGTTTTTTGGGGTTTTTTGGGGTTTTTTGGGGTTTTTTGGGGTTTTTTGGGGTTTTTTGGGGTTTTTTGGGGTTTTTTGGGGTTTTTTGGGGTTTTTTGGGGTTTTTTGGGGTTTTTTGGGGTTTTTTGGGGTTTTTTGGGGTTTTTTGGGGTTTTTTGGGGTTTTTTGGGGTTTTTTGGGGTTTTTTGGGGTTTTTTGGGGTTTTTTGGGGTTTTTTGGGGTTTTTTGGGGTTTTTTGGGGTTTTTTGGGGTTTTTTGGGGTTTTTTGGGGTTTTTTGGGGTTTTTTGGGGTTTTTTGGTTGGTTTTTTTTTGTTTGGTTGGTTTTTGGGGGGTTTGTTTGTTTGTGGCTTTTTTGTTTGTTTGTTACAGTTCTTTGTTTGTTTTATTTTGTAATGGTTTTTACATGGTCAAAAATTGTAGTTAGTAAAAGTGTATGTAGTCAAACAGAACCCTCCAAAAAGGATGGGTCTGTCCAGACCTTTTCCTGTGCAGAGTGTTTGAGCTTATCAGTGGTACCAGGGGGCGTTGCAGAAGAAGCCTGCCTGCAGTGTGAGCAGGTGAACGACCTGCTTTCACTGGCGGCTGAGCTTAGGGAGGAAGTTGAAAGACTGAGTAGTATTAGGGAAAGTGAGAGGGAAATAGACTGGTGGAGCTCTGCCCTTTTGCCCTTGAGGGAGGCCCACCAGGAGTCAGAGGACTCCCACACCTCCCACTGTCAGGCGATAGGAGGGCACCTGGTGGATGAAGGGGAGTGGGAATGGGTCCCTACTCAGAGAAGTAGTAAAAATTCCTCCCGACCCCCATCACCTACTCAGGTGCTGCTTCAGAATAGGTATGAGGTTCTGGATCTAGATGGTTGGCCAGATAACACAGAAGAAATTGATCTGCCCAGTGGGCCTGCCAATTACGCTACATCTACTAGGCAGATTACCAGCTCTAACATTAAAAAGAAAACAAGGGTAGTTGTAGTGGGTGACTCCCTTCTGAGGGGAACAGAGGGCCCCATATGTCAACCAGACCTTCCCACAGGGAGGTCTGCTGCCTCCCTGGGGCCTGGATATGGGATATTACCGGGAAACTCCCTGGGCTGATCCGGCCCTCTGATTATTACCCACTGCTGATACTCCAGGCTGGCAGTGATGAGGTTGAGAAGAGGAGCATCAGGGCAATTAAAAGGGACTTTAAGGCACTGGGTCAAGTAGTTGATAAGGCAGGAACACAGGTAGTGTTCTGCTTAGTCCCTTTGA
>VZRZ01007595.1:9978-31471 GCA_013398175.1 Climacteris rufus
AAAGAAAGAAAAAGGAAGGAAAAGGAAAGGAAAGGAAAGGAAAGGAAAGGAAAGGAAAGGAAGAAAAGAAAGGCATCACAAGAAGTAGGTTTTCCAAATCAGGCTTAATATCCTCTTTGATTTAGGGTGAGAGTAGGCAAGAAAGAGAGAAAGCCCCCCTTCTGCTTGAGCTTCAAGCAGTGATAGTCTTACACTGAGGGGAAAACAGGTAGCTTTCAGAATAGGTTACACCACTGGCTAAATCTCCTTGAGCTGCTATTCATAACTCACCCTTTTTTAAAGCACCATGGAATTTTTAAGTCTTTCTTTGATTTTTTCCTTTTACACAATGGAAAGAGAAACTAATAATTTTTAAGAAGAAAAAACAAAATCAAAAGAGAATGGAAAACTCATGTCAATTAAACTTTTAGCAAGCACATGCAATTGTACAATTTCATTCCTTGACATTATCCTCCCTTCCTGTCCCATCCTCCTCAGCTTTTTGCATGCTTTTCTTAAATCAGAAAAAGAACAGGAGTTGTAAAGAACTGAGGTTTTGGTCCTGATAAAATATAATACTACTTATAATAATATTTCAATTTGGTAAAAACAGAATAAATGTCTGACCCAATGTTGCACAAGCAACAAACTGTAATGAGAAGAGACCCCACTTCCCACTTCATTCTCTGATTGCCTTTTCAGATGTCCTCAATATCTCATTTACCTGTATTTCCATAAGAGAGTTTGAGTCTTCTGATTTCAGAAGAAGAGTGAGTGAGTGAGTGAGTGAGTGAAAGCAAAATGAACATTTCAGACCTGGCTCCTTAACAACTAAAACCCTGAAGTCTCTTTCTATATCCAGTTCCTTAGTTTCTTCTTCTAGACTTTCAAAGCAAAACAAAGCCAGGCTCTTCACAAACAGGCACAAGTGACAGTGGTCATAAACTAAAACACAGGATGATCCTACTTGACACAAAAAATGCTTTTTCACCCTGTGAGCTGTCTGGCACTGGACCATCTTCCTTCAGTCTGAAGGGTACTTCTCCTGCATCAAAGGAACAGAAAAGGCTCAAAATTTTACTCAGTTCCATCTATATCATTGTAATGCAAAAGGCTTGATCATTTTCTTATTTAACTGAGTAACTGTTGGACAGCTTTCCCTCTTCAGTCTCATAGGAGAGTCTGACTTTTACAATTATTGTATCATCTGCTGCCATCTCCTGAAGAAACACAGCTTGAACTTTGGAGAAAGACAGGGAAATGGAGGCATCGACATTCTGAGCTTCCTACTGGTCAGTGCTGCCTGTCAGTCCCAAAGGAAAAGTGTTGCCAGAAAACTCCAGGCTGGTAGATTGCGAGATTGTAGAAAACAAATTTGCACATAATATGGGACCTTTACATCCCTCTGATTCCATTTCTCTCCCATTCAAACCTGTAGTGTTTATGGCAATTGCTACCATGCACAACAGGGGCTGCTGGTTCCCACTGCAGCCTGAGGAAGGAACTCTTATCAGCACAAGCACAACAGTGAAGCTTATGCACTGTAGAGCAGAGAAAATCCACAGTACACGGGCTGCACAAAGACTACCTGATTTAATAAGGCATGTGACTGTTGTTCTAACACGAATAGGCATAGACTTGTGCCCAGGGGATGGACTGACATATTTCACATTTGGAATATCTGTATTTAGCTGTACACTACTGTACTGCTGTTTCTGCAGCCCAGTGGATGTCTAGAAGCAAAAGACATCAATTAGTTGAAGAAGGAAAAAACTAGGGAGGAAATTCTGCTCTCAAAATAAAATATGTTGACAAAAGAAGAATGCTACAGAGAGAAAAAAAAGGCATAAAAAGCACACCAAAACCTAAACAAACTCTGCTTGGCCCAGTGACCCAAAGACATGCCAGTAAAATGATCCTGACCACAGCCTGAAATGACTCCCTATCTATACTTACATAAATCTTCCTTTTTGTGCTTGTGTATCAGCTTCAGTTTACCCGAAATAGAACTACAGAAATAGATCTATAACCATATATAAACAATTTTTTCTTCTGTGCTCCTCCAGTTTTTAAAAATCATTTTAAAATCATACAGCTATTTTTAAACTAGATTTTTGCAGCTTAACTAGCCTAGCATATCAAAACAATGTAGTCATCAAGAGAGTTACAAAGATAGAGGAACAAGCACACTATGAAAGAATGGCAGATGGTATTATTGTCAAAATGGAAGTGAGCTAATGGTCAAGTCTAATCATTCACTGAAAGTTACATCATGCCTGAACTTTCACACATGAACACCAAGTTTAAATGTCTTAATTTATTTTACAAATATTCTACTGATGAATAAGAAGCAGAATCCACAGATGCTCCCCAGTGCAGGGGAAATCCACAGACTTTCCTAGGGAACTAAACATATGTATTTGCTAAGACCCAAACTATTTCCAGAGAAGCTGTTGAATCTGACAAGATCTCACACAAGAATTACACTGATGTAGGTCAATCAGTTTTACCAAATTACTCCCAACTTACATTATTACAAATGAGATCACAATGTCATTTAGCCTTCAATGGAAGTAAAATCTAACGCATAAAGATGCATCTGCACTTCAGTATCCAGCAAAATGGAAGTGATGAATCACACTCTTGCCCTAAGAGTGACACAAAGGAGCAATCAGCTTGAGCTGATGTTCTGGCACTAGTTAAGAACACGCTCGTGACTCCCCGCGTTCTAAGTTTCTCAGTCCTTGAGATGAAGCTCCCATAGTTTGCAGCAGCATAAAATATAGTCACTGATGATATTCAGAGTGCCTGGGATCCAAAAAAACTTCAGAGCACACAAAAAGTGTTTAAAAATAATTTTACTAGTCACAATTGACATTTGAGTTAAAGCTTCATTTTGAATTAACACCGCACCATACTTTGAAATTGGAATTGAAAAATGCCATGTGAAATGATTTAGCTATTGTAAGAACTTGGTCAGAATATGAATATGAAAATGTTCGGTGAGATGTACAATGACCATAAATTGTTGAGCTATAAGTTGTACATTACAGATCCAGAGAGCTTGCACATTAGACAGTGCAGTGAAACCCCAAACAATTTGTTAGCTCAGTACTCATTCCAGGAGAAGAATGGAATCTGCTGAGCAGCTTTACTACATCTGGTGTCACCCTAAATACTTCTTGAAGTCTCACTGGTTTAGTAACTATGACTGATTTTGTGAGAGTTCAATTCCTGCTAATATGGCAAGTAGAACAACTAAAAGCTGGGCTGCACTGGAGTGAAGAACCAAACTGCCATGCTTACATAGCATTTTAGCTCTTCAAAGCATTGCAAAATATTGACTAATTAATTTTTAGAGTATCCATGAAGACATCAAATAAGATCTTGTTCCTTATGCTTGGATTCAACCTGACTAAATCACAGGGATCTTGGAAACTTTGTCTGTAGCAAAATTATACTTGTGGAGGCAAGATCAGATGCATTTTCAAATAAAGCAGGGGGTCAGGTCAATCCTTTGTTAGAAAATAAAGAGCTGAGTAGGTGACTGCCTTGCAGTATTCCTACAAGTTAACATTCTCCTCTCTTAAATACCTCTGAGAATAAATGTCAAATGGACCCTCACTGAAGAGTATATTCCTGCAACTCTGTAGTTTAAAAAGGGTTTTGTGTTTTTTTAAGAGAAAACTTAAGCTCAAAGCCAGCTTCCACCTACTTTTTGTCTTTCTTTATATACTTAATTCTCTAGTATACAACAAATAACATATTCTTTTCTTCACAGATCAAACAAGAGCGCTGGAAGTATTAGGCCTTTCAAAGGCAAAATGAATGGCAGACCATAGAGATCAAGAGTAAGGGGTAAAAGGTAAATCAAAACTGTACTCCCAATTAATTGGCTGGTTCCTGTCAGCCATGACTAAGGAATACAGGCCATCCTTTCCAAGCTGGTGGAGCCAGATGGTGTGATGTGATAGAGTTAATATTAATGTTTCATGCTGCCTTCTCTTGACTAATCAAGAGTGCTGCTTCATGCTGTTTTGGGGAAGAAGGCTGCAAAACCAAGGAGATCTGTCATTCTAAGGAAACATGAAGCAGGAATTTCTTTGTTCAGAAAGGCTTTGGTTTCTACAGTTGGTACCCAAAGTTTCAAACAGACATTTTTTGTTCCAATTTTTATTTAAGAGAGTTGTCACAGTATTGGGAAAATCCCTCCTCAAAATGCATCCAAATTCACGTTTTATTTGGAGCTGTGGATCATTGCTTTGAGGGCACTTCTCTTTCCCCCAGTGTCCTCTAAGATAATATTTGGAAAGTCAAAGCAGTAACTCACAATAGTCATTTCTTTCTGTCCCTATCACAATTCAGCATTTTACAAAGAACATGCAAGAGTCCCTTTCATTGAGCTGAAAAACACCACAGGATGTTACATCCTTTTCCTGAGCTTTAGCAGAGAAATTCAGGATACTTCACTCTTTCAATCCCATCAATGAGGATTTCTCAAGGAAGGAAGCATTTCCAAATGACTCAGTTTTGGATACAATTTTGATACTGGAGCACTAACCATTGTCACCACCTTAAAATCAATGGGACCATATCCTGCAGCACTTGACTTTCATTCAGGTAAAATGTTAATCAACCTAAACAGTGACTTCAAATCAATAAGGACTTCATGATTTCACATATTGTTGCTTTTCATTTTTAATAAGGATGGATTTTTAAAGTCCACATAAACTTCCTTCACAGGCAATTAAGGTAACTTTTGATCCAAAATAATCCAGTTTTTAATTGTAATCTATTTCTAGAACACACTTTCATCTTAATATATTGCACTTTGTTGGTGATAGATGAGAATTCCGTCTTCCCATAGTAAGCAGAATTATTTTTCTAACATCATTTGCTTTTGTTTTAATTTGAAAGATCTCATTTCTGTGGCTTATGTTCTGATACTTTTCTTTAATAAACATTTCTTCTGATAAAAGGTTTCTTTTAATAAAATTTTGTCTGATACTCTTCTTTAATAAACAGTAATTCAACCACATCTCTTTGTATTCTCTAACTATTAAAAATACAGAATTTTAAAAAAATGTTTTCTTTATAATATTTAGTAACACAAAAGCCACTTCAAAACCTAGACTGGAAGAAAATATTTTCAGCTAAATTACATGATCAAATTTCATGCAATTTCTATTAACAATATGAACTAAAATCTGGTTTAGCTTTTCATACTGAAGTGGTACATCTGATCTTCTCAGGCACAAATGCTATTTTTAAATAAAAAACTGCTTCTATAAATATTTCAGCTTTAAACACCCATAATTCAGTTTCTCTTTTTTTTACATCTAGAATTGCAGCAGGGCCTTGGAGAGGTTAAACAACTACAAAAAAGCCGAACATCCACATAATGACTGCTAGTAGCATTTCCCCATGTTCAAAGCAGACTGTCCATAATTCAGAGGACAAGACAAGGTCACTAATAAACATCAGTGAACTGTGTCTGCTTTTTCAAGTTCCACACAAAAATAGTGCATCCCTAGGAACACAAAACACACATAATAGATTGGTTCACATCAGAACACACATAAACACAAGAAGCTAATCATCTTTTGATTGCTAGAGGCTCTGACTCAATTATTTTGCAACACTAGCAGCAGTCTCCTTTGTATAGGGTTAAAAGAAAGGAAAAAAGTTGCTTTGTGACTTTAAGCAATCAGAACTAATGCCAGAATCAAATTAAGCTCTTTGTAGACAAAAGCAAAAGGCTGCATTTGGCCTGCTACCATCTACACATTTGGCAGAACTGGACCCAAAAAACAACAATGCACATCATGAATGCATCACCAACTGAGTTTTCCTCTCCCACCAGAAAACACACATGCAGCAGTGTGGGAATGAAGTTGTTTTCCACCACCTTATTTCTTCTGAATGTAAAAAGTGATTCCAGGAGGGACTGAGGGTACCACTTACCTGCAGCTATGTGTATCACAGAATATCTGAAGGAGCAAAAAGCACAGTGCACTCCCTTCTCTACATAAACTCCCTTCAGCTCTGCAGAAATACACTCCCCAAGTAACCTGAGCCATGTGCTCCCCCCATAAGGTGGGGGAAAACTACATGGCAACCATGAACTCAATGAGTAAAATGTCAGCCTCTGAGAGGCCAACACGTGGAAGTTACTACAAGTGGCACATAAAGAAGGTGCTCCTGAATAATTTACTCTCATAATAGCAAAACAAGGAGGAAAAGAGTGTTGTCATCCTTAATAGCCAAGTGACAATGACTATTGAACACTCAGAGAAAGATTAATGACTTCTGAAATACTCAAAACCTTTGTTATTAGACACTTTCTCTTGTTCAATTCCAAAGGATAAGCTAGAGTATATCTTAAAATACACTATATTCGAATAAGACATTTACCAGCTGTCCCTCCTTTCCCTTCTCAGAGAAAAAAAAATTAAAAAGGAAAAAACATGCAACGTATTTTACTTTTGTTTCTTCAGTACTTGACACTGTTTAAGCTGTCAACTCATTGCATCTTCTGCATACTTTCCTTGTAGTTTTTCATTCTTATCCTACTTAGCTGTCTGGGGTCAGATCATATTTAAAGTACAAGAAAGAAAGACAATTTCTTTCTTGATACTGGTTTCAAGACATAACTTGATTTAGCCAAACTGTCATGTCCTCCACCCTTTACTTGCCAGCCTGCAAATGTAATCTTCAGGCAGATTTCCTCATGACAGGATGCTGAATGCATCACAATTTCTCTGTATTACTTTTTTCATCCATCCATCACTTCATCTCTCTCTCTCAGACTGTTACGACTTACCAGTTTCATCTGTTTTACTGGTAGCACTCAGGTGTTTGGAGAAACCGTGACAGGGGAAAGCTACATGTGAGTAGATCACTCCTCAGAGGAGAAAACTAATGATCAGAAAATCCATTTTTCAGGAAAGTAACATATTTCTCTGAAGAGACCTGAGGATTATTTGGGGAAAATAGCGTCACTGCACACCCTAATAATTCTATGACATCTCAGTGAGGGAAAGAACATCATTTACATACAACACTGTCAGTATTTCTACTGGCAAACTTTCTAAATAATGGAAATATTTTTGAAAAAAAATCTCATTATTTCTTCACCAGCAGAAAATTGTCCAGACAGATGATATATTAGGTATCTTCAGAGGTATTTCATTAATATGGGCAGGTTAATAACTTCACCAAGCTACATGAGATAAACTACTGAGCAGTGCAGTAAAAGTAGAAGGTAAAAATGATTGTAAATGAAGAATGACACTTATCATTGTAATAGGAATCCAAGGCAAAACATAAACAAACAGTATCAGTACTGATTTTTAGAAAATACTTCTAAAAAACACAGGTCTATGGCTAAAATACATTAAACATCTTCCCCATGAAAATTTTTGCTAGATAGTAACTATTTAACTTGTAATCAATAGACTCTCTTTAAAGAAGGGGCACCAAGGGAGTCCTCTATTAGAAGATATCCATAATTATTTCCAAGTTAGTCTGTGTCTTGACAAGCACTTTTCTAGACAAGATATCATAGATGATTGCGGTTTTGCCCTAACCAGACCAAAATGATGGAAGGAATATTTGAAATACTTGTTGATTTACTTACCAGACACCTGGGCAGGATGTGCCCAGGCATTACCTACAAAGGAATAGAGGGTAAAAAAATACATAAGTTCTTGCCACTAAGCAAGATTTTGTGACTGTGCAAACAATTAGAGACCTAATTCAAAAGTTACCAAAGTCAAAGGGTCACACTGACTTCAGTGAATAGTGCAGCTGTCCTAAACAAAAATGGAACTACTAAGTGTTCCCTAAATCTGCAGTTTCTAAGGTTAACTGGAAGGACTTGGTAAATTATTTCATCTCTATCCTCAAATGCAGGTTGCCTCTTCACCTGTTGACCAATTGCAGCCTTTCCTATATTATTCTTATTTAAAAATAAGATGAATATAGTATTTCTGCATCTCACTGAGATATTTGTGAAGTTATTTGAGATCTTACAATGAAAGGACTGAAAATCCACATTAACTATAGTGTTACTAAAGGGTACCCTGCAATTTGATTTTCATTTAAAAATAACCCTTTTTAACACAACATAAGTACAAAGCAACACTACTACTAGACATTATTTTCAGTTTTTGACAAAAAAGTTTTAACTGTTTGGATTGAAATTTCTCAGGGTGCAGGTTGAACTTATTCTGAAAGTTTCTGAGGGAAAAAAAAACCAATCATTTTCAAGAAAAGGATAAGAAGTGCTTTATCTTACAATATTCAAAAATTCACATGCTAGAAATTCCCAATGAAAACGGGTAATAAATGCTTCAGAGCCAGGACTTGCGATCTGACAAGCAATGTTGCCCAGATTTCAAGGCCTTCTGTCATGTACATGACTTGAATCTTGTCAAGTGAAAGTTCCGTAAAAGAATTGTGGCTTCCATATGCTCAGTAGGGAAAAAGAACAAGCTATAGGGCCAGAATCAGCCCAGATCACCGAATTTAGAAGATAACTGGAACTTCACACCTGGATCTCTACACTCTTCTGCACGTGTAGCCTCCGTTTTCTCTCCAGGGCTGACATCAGAGTATGATCACCTACACTTGTTATCAGTCACTCCTGGTTTTCATATGGTAAAACAAGGGCTGTGAATAGAAATGATTCAGCTGTTTTAATAAACTCTGCAGTAAAAACATTTTGTCTATTTAAATTTGGGGGTGGGCGAAAGTGTTTGTTTCAGGAGAGGCATACCAAGCAAATTATATTCAAAAGACTGTGTGAATGATTCAAGAATTAAGCCTCTCTGAGTAACCTCATCACCCTATTTCCATGGAGTTGTAATATTTACGTTATGTTCAAGCACTACTTTCTGACAGAACCACTGGAATACCTTCCTTCTGTGATATTGATTTCTCTTCTCTACCTTTGGAACCAAAAGGCTGAGTAAAGAGGTTGTATTTACAGTGAAATCCCTGCCCCTAGAGGAAAGGCACAGCTCTATAAGGAGCCAATCTGGTATTACTGTAACTCCCATGAGGAGTCACAGCCTTTGCTGATGAACAATGGGGATAGAGCAGTTTGAACACAGTTTTTCAAACAATGATGTCATGGCCATTTGGAGACAGCCACCCTATCATTTGGTACTCCAAATCAAGATGAAATCCTCCTTCATAAGTAAGAACTTGTTGATGGTCAAACGAAGGTAACTAATGAAAAACAATTTTTCATCAGAGTGGGACAAAGGCTGTACTTGCATTTACTTGTCTAGTAAAATGCCTTGATGGCCAAATTCAATAAAAGTTGAAAAAAAAATTAGGAATTTGGACTTTGGAAGACAGAATTCAACTTCTAGAATCATCTTCAAAATGTGATTTTTCAGCTGCAGATTATCAGCCGTTCTTCTGGGACACTAAACACCTCTATGAGCCCAGACCTTCAATGACCTAATTATTCTGTCTTATTTTTCAGTAATCTGTTGTTTTCCGTGTCCTTTTGTAAGATAAGGAAATGTCCTACTTTTTGACAGTGTCCTCATGAATGCCTTGTCCTCAAACAGGGGAGGAAAAAAACCCCAACTATGTGGAATACTTCCAATCATGAACCTGTACCTATAGATGGTGTACAGTAAGAGCACAGATAATGTTCCTATTTTATAACTTGTTGCACTTCCATGTTTGTAACAGAACAAGGAGTATATTTTTTAATTAAAAGTCTTGTTTCTGAAGCTTTATACCAGTTTATACAGCTTGTACTGTATCACATCTTCATTTCATCTCTGAGGATATAACACGTATGTGTATAGTTGATTCATTTTCCCATATGAAAACTTTCTGGTATTCTGGACAGCCATAAACTTCAGTTCTCAAATCATAAAAAATACTTCCTCCCCTCATTTGCTTCCCTTCAGTTTGTTTAGAACGACTAAATGAAACAAAATGATAATTTTCATAAGGCATTTCTTCTTCCTCATACAAGACATGAAATATTATATTAAAAATCAAATATTTGCATGGGAACTCTGACATGACCTGAAAACCCTTTTCTAACCTAATCTGACACAGGTTATTAACTGCCCTCTACATGTATATGAGGACATTCAAATATCCTAACAGTGTGCTGGGCCTACATTCCAGAAAGTCACCTTGATTCCTCCTTCTAATCCCTTTCCCTGGGATAATGCTCTCTGATACTTGAATCAAAAGTCCATGTATCAGAGGCTGAGCAACAACTGACTATGAACAGTACAGTCAGTTCACTTCCCCAGAACAAACAGCAATACCTGCTCCTATTAGCCTTTTTACTCTCCTGAGAATCTTTATGTAATGTTGCATTAGTAGCCTTTACTAAATTAGAAAACCAAAAGGGAAGATAAATCAATATGAATGTACGTTTGCTGATATTGATTTTTCCTCTCATAGTCAGCATGGGAATATTGTGGCTCCTATTAATACAAGGAGTGGAAGAGCTTTAAATGGTTCTGTTTGGAGAATTACCCAGTAGTTCAGGAAACTTATTCAAACTTCTTTAGTCTGTAATTTTGAACTAGACACTTCATGAAATCAATTCCTTCTCATGAATAATCATGTTAATATGTTGATGACAATCTCTTGATGTAGCTTATCAAGAAGATGACTAGGAGAGGCATTCAGCCCGGTATTCACAGAAAAAGGATGAAGAGCTGGGCAACATGAAGGTCAAGGGCAACCTAGGGAGCAGCAAACACAGTATTCTGCAGTTCAACACCCTGGAAGAAGTGAAGCAAAAGAAATATTGGAATCACAGCTTTGGAATTCGGAGTATATTTCAGTTTGTTTAGGAATGTGCTGTGGGGGATCTGCCCTGCAGGGCAAAGTGGCCCAGGACATGTGGTTGGTCCTCATGGAGCCCCTTTTCTGTGCACATTTTGACAGGCAGGAGTGGAACAAGCATGGCAGGAAGAAAGCACAGGTGAACAGTGAACTCCAATATCAGTTCCAATGGGAAAAAGGAAGTATGGAGGGGGTGGAAGCAGCAACAGGGTACTCAGGAGGAATACAAGACATGGTGCAAGAACACAGAGATGCAAAACCAAAGCTCGGATGAAGTGAGAGGTGAAAGGAAATAAGGGCTTCTGTAAGCACACTGGCCACAAGGGGAAGGCTGAGAAGACCCAGAGCTCAGCCTGGCAGGGCAAGCAGTGACAAAGAACATGGGTAAAGCTCAGGTGACTGTTTTGCATTACATCTTTGTTTTGTTTGTTTGTTTGGGGGGGTTGGGTTTTGTTTGTTTGTTTGGGGGGTTTTCTGGGGGGGAGGGTAAGGTTTGTCTTTAGGCCTTGAAAGTCTCCAAGCCCAGTGTCAGTCTGTGGGAGTGGAGCACTTCAACCAACTGGACATACACAGATCATTGGAACAACATTAGCTGTATCTGAAGTGTGGAGAAAGGTGGCCAACGTCACTGTAAAATTGTCCTCTCATTTTTGAAAGGTGATGACTCTCAGGGGAGGTTTTTGATGAATGGCAAGACAAACACCATATCCATCTCCAAGAAGGAAGACCCAGGGAACTGTAGGGCAGTCAACCTAACTTCTGTTTCTGGAAAGATCATGGAGTAAGTCATCTTAGAGGCCATGTCCCAGCACACAAAGGATAAAAAGGAACAGCCAGGTTGGAATTACCAAAGGCAAACAATGCCACACCAAGCTGACTACTTTCTATGGCGAGAAGACTGGCTCTGTGGAAGGCCTTTGACAGTCTCCCACACATGGCAGAGATGTAGACTGGGTATGCAAGAAGGACGAAAATTTCCCTGGCCTGGCACAAATCACAAACGCAAAATCCTTCACCTGGGATGGAATAATCCCATGCACCAGTAGAGGCTGGGAAGCAGCTTTGAAAAAGAGAACCAGATGTCCTTGTAGGGGCTGAACATGAGTAAGTAGCATGCCCTGGCCAACCACATCCTGGAGCTAATTAACAAGAATGTTGTCAGCAGGTCACAGGGAAGTCATTCTGTGAAACCATGACTGGAATACTCCATCTAGTTTTGGGCTACTCGGTACAAGACACTGCAATCCTGGAAGAAGTCCAGAGCCTCTAAGAGAAACGGAGGACTGAGGCACACCATGTATGAGTACAGGATGAGAGAATTGGGCTTGTTAAGCTTGAAGAAGAGATGATTAAAATAGACCTTGTTGCTGTCTTCAGGTGTTCAGGAGGAGGGTATAGAGCAGTTGGTGTCTGTCTCTTATCAGAGGTACATGGCAAAAGGATGAGAGGCAGCAGGCAAGTCAAGAAGGAGGAAATTCCAATTAGACACAGGGAAAATAATTTTTATTATTATTATATTTATTATATTGTTATTTATAATATAACACTGGAACAGGTTGACCAGAAATGTTGTGGAATCTCCATTCCTGTTGCTACTCCTTTAGTTTAAATCAAAGATCTCTGCAAAGGCACTTTTACAGAAAAGGCAAATTTGGAATATTTTTTCCTGTTACTGTAGCAGTTGAGGTACAGTGTTCTAATTCACAGAACAAAGATCACATCCCTCAGTACTGTGGGACAGCTCAGAATCAATGCAACTACAAAACTAAGGTGGTTATCATTCTCTCCTAGTACAGCAAGATGGATTTGCCATGTGAAAAGAAAAACCCATAAATCAAGCAATCTTGCTCATGCTGAATGAAAATGGAATCATTGCTGATGGAGTTAATGCAGATAAGAGGAAATCCAACTTCAGAAAAGCTTTACATCGTTTCATTGCTTGAAATTTTTAGTGATAAACACAATGAGCCACTCTCTCCTTTCAGGCCTGTGGTTTTTTTGTATACAAACACACATACATACACTACCTAAAGCTCAGACAAAACAGCTTGGTTTATATAATTTTTGCAAACAGCAATATCCAAGATAGAATGTTAAAAATAGTACCCCACGCCTTTTCCTCCCTCTATATCCTAAACCACATTTCAAACAGCAGTCTCTATTGACATCCTTTTAGGATAAGTAGGACTTTTAGGATAAAATGTAACTGCTATTTGTCAGCTGGAGTTAATGATACTTAGACATTAGAAAATGTTAGACTGCATCATCTCTCTTGGAACTGTACAGAGGGCTTTTACATCTTGTGGCAACTGTTGCCAAGTAGTAGGGAAAACAGAGATGCTTTCTAGCAGGCTTTATCATTTCATAAATGCTTCCTCAATCATTACAACATTTTTCTTGATGGTCAATCAACTTCTCCTACAATTGCTAAGTCTATCCCTCTTTCTTCCTTGAAAGAAAATGTCTGTCGGTCTGTATCCCTCAGAAACCACTTGGAGACAAAGAGACAGAAAACGTCTGTGATTCTGGATCTGGTTTCCAATTGCTCAGTGCTGCGTGAGGGGAGACTCTCCATAGGTTCTGCTCCCTAACAGCAGCCACTTCCAACTAGGTCACGTCACAACCAGCAATTAAAGTGACCTAAAAAATGGTCGTGGCAGAAGGACAGTTTCCAGTAACGACAGCACAGTGTTTACCCATACTAATGCTCAGCATTTCCTGCCATCAAAACACTCCTCTTACTCTATTTCCAGGCATAAAATCTACCTGAATTTGCCTGCCCTGACACCTACACAACTGTGCCCTTTCCATTTCATTTCATTCCTAGCAGGTGTCTCATTCTGTCTGCAAACCTCCTTCAGTTTGCCCACCTGCTAATCCTGACTTCCACTCCACCATGGCAAGCCTTGTTCCACCTCAGCTCTGCCTCCTGTACTCCATCCTGTGCTTTCCGGTTCTTCTCATCACATCAGCTGCAGTTCCTGCATCCCACCTCCCCAGTCTGGATGCTTGTGTATTGTACCAACAATAACACAACACTCTCAGTAGTTTTCTTCCAATCTTCACCTCTCCTTTACAACCATGCTGAACAACACGACCTCCAGAGGTCCCTTTCAACCTGAACCCTTCTGTGATTCTGAGAGCAACATGAAATGCTCTGTTATCTGACCTGTTAATAACAGAACTCCCTCAGAAGCCACATAAAACAGTTGCAGAAGGATCTTTCCTTAAAGCTGAGTATTAAGTCAAAAGCAAATAACAAAAACACCCCACAAAAATATTCTGAACCTGATATAGTTTTCCACAGTCTTGGTAGGTTTACTAGTGCTTCAATGACACAGCAGTTTCACTGTAGATAACAAAGCAAGTTCAGTTAAATATTAGAAGATTAATTTAGGATGATAATAAAATTAACATATTTAGGTAAACCAGCAGGAAAAATAAGAGGGGAAAAAAAATAAACCCTGTCCTGTTACTGCTTATGGAAGCTTTCCTTAGAAAAATCCATGCAGTTCATGTTTCTGTCAGGCAAGGTAATATGCCTGTAAATTTAATCTGACAGAAGAAGCAGCACAGCATCACCAGAAAATGACAAAATCAGATTGTAAGAGAGGGACAGCCAACTGCCTTCACAGCTCTCAGAATCCACCGAGGGAAACAAATCCACACAACTGTAATAAACCCAGACTCAGATACTCACTGGAGGTTTGTGGTGCTAATACCTTTAGTTTCCACTTCACAATCTCATTCAAAAGTGCTTAAATCTTCTATTGGTTGCCTGATGGAAGGTGCCTTTGCCCTAATCCATCCCTCCTAAAAACCAGGGATAGACTGCATTCATTGTTTCCAAGGGCAACACTTCAAATGTTACCAAGTTTTATTTTCTAGTACAGTTACACAAATCTGAACTCCTTTTTCTACCCAGGCCTTTCTTCTCATACCCACAAACCCTAAAGCAACACAAATAATGAGTAAAATGAAGAAATAAAATAAAAATGAAACATTTTTAGTCTTTGGGAAATGAAAGTAATTGCATTAAAAGCATAGAGGTAATAGCAGATCCTTATTGCAACATGCTGCATAACAAAAGAAAAGAAATAAGCCAAATTTCAGTTTTAAAGGAAACTTACTTTAAAACAATTTTCTCCTTGATTTTATAGCCAAATAAAGCCAGTAACAAATAGAAATGATCACCCACGGTGTTGTGCCAAAATATAAAGATCATGCTATTATGTTAGGTGATCTCACCTTAAAAGACACTTAAAAGAGCTTTTAAGACTAACTTTAACTACAGAAAATGTATTAGTGAGAGCCTTCAGAAGCTCTGCCCACCCAGAGGAGCAGAGCTGAAGTAGCCACTCACATCACAAGAATTTCCCCACAGCAATATCCATGGGCAGCTATCAAAAATACAAAACACAAAAATAAAAAAGAGGGTGAAACTCCATTTTACTTGCTTGGTTACTTTAAGAAGCCTTCTTTATATCATCATTTATCTGCTCTCTAAAATTCAGTATTGTTACAATACTCTAACTTCAGTCATGTCTAAAGCTATGAAATGCTGTATCAGTCTTTAACAAATACCAACATTCTTCATTTAAAAAACAAACCAACAGGACAACAAAATCCAAGAAGATACTTCTGTCAGTTGAGAAGGCAATAATGCAAAGTCCCTTAATAAAGTAACACTGTAATAGCTACAGGTATCACAATTATTCAGACCTTCTACTTCCTCAATTAGCTCAAACAAAAGCTGATTTGAAAGTGCAGAACTAATTTTTCTCAAAAGATACTTTGGCATCACAGGCACGGCTCCCCAGCACTCTCACCTTCTTTGCAGCAGCAACAGTGTCACAGCTCTGTGATGATTCCATTTCCTTCATATGACAAGAGCTGCTATGCCAGGTGAGGTGTAAAAACAAGGTCCTGACTTAATGTAATTATCTAATGGAACTTTCCATATGAGGAATTAATTAAATGGGACCATCTTCTCTGAAACTAGTTGGGAAATTGCTCTTTTAGAGCTACAGGTGTTTGATTCTGCCAATCTAAATGGTGATCACCAGAGAGATGTGGTTGGACAGGTATTATTTTAGAAAAGATATAATTGCTACTGTATCTTATTAACCTATGAGAAATAGCAGGACTGCCTTAGCCTCTTCAGTATTTTGGTGGCTTGTCCACCCAATCAACTGTGAAAAGAGTGACACTGATGGATCAAAACAGTTTATGTCAGTTTATCAGGACTGCAATAAGGTTATGGCTATCAATAATATTTTATTGAACTTTACCACATGCCTTTGTGGTAACAAAATTACAGAAAAGAAAAAAATCATGTACTGGCTCCAAATGGTTGCCTTCTCATAATAAAATCTAGTGTTAAATTTTAACTGTAATAAAAGTCGTATGGGGGTGGAAGTTAAGGAATTTGTGAAGCTAAACCTTATGAGAAATGCTACTGAAGTTGGTGTATTTTGTTACATTAAATAAATAAAGAAGGAAGAAAAAGCCTTCTGGAAGTTTTGACAGTAATTTTTTTTAACAGCAGAAAAATCAACAATATATGTTTTGAACATCATCATGGAGGAAGAGGTCTAGAATTTTATTAAGAGATCTGACAGAATCATACTCACAAATGTATAGTATAGAAGTCAGGCAAATTTTGTGGATAAAGGCAACACCTTTTATTGTGACAACTAGATTAGCCAGGAAAAATATTCCACACACAAAAATCTTTTTTAGGCTTATCATATTCTCATGTCTGTTTACCTAAAGATAAGACACTGAAATCAAAAAGTCACTTAAAGCATTGAAAATCTAACACTGATAAAAATAAAAAATGTTACTGATTAAATGTGCACAAAGAAGATTTTTTTTTCCTAAATAACACTATAATTCAAAGCAATTATATTGGTATAGATTCTCCCTTCCTCCTCCTGAAATAAGTCTTTTCCTGGTGTTAAATTTGTTTTTCATCTCAGATTATACCCTCAGAAAAGTGACTAAAGGTAAATAAAAAAGAATTCTTCACTCCACAATAATAATAATAATATGTACATAGGAAGTTAAGAAGAAAAAACTGTAGCTCTACAAATGATAGTAGGGAACTTTCCTCTAGCTCTCCTCAAGCAAAGCCACTGGCAGAAACTGGGCCTAAAAAAAAGGTAAAGCTTGCAAATAAATGCATAGCAAAAGAGGAAGTGTAGAGTCAGTATCAGAATAATTTAGCAAAATGTAAGTCAAAGAAAGAAAATGAAAAAACTCAGGCTCTTACATGCAGGAAAAATGCAACCCTCAACTGAAAATCGTAGTAAATTATAGTTAATTATTTCGTACACAGTGTGTATAATATCAGAATTTCAAAACCAACAGTGCCAAAGAACACTATCCCATTCCTGTGTGGACTAACATTTGCAGAAAATCTCAAAACAATCTCATAAACTTCACCAGGGAGCCACATTACAGACACACACGTGCCTGCTAATAACCTAATGCACTGAGGTTTATTTGGGGGCAGGGGGCAGAGTTGTTTAGAATTTGAATGAAAGCAGCCAGATTTAGTTTTAGTGCAGAGAAAGAGTATTTTAATAACAGCAGCAGATAAAACTATAATAGTCTGACCCTATACTCATGAAGGAACCTTTAGCAAGTAATAAATTACTAACAAAAGACTAAAATTGTTTTAACCATTAGGGCTGGAGTTAAGTGGTCTAAGAGTACAACTGAGAATTTCAATTTTTGAGCATGAGGAGAGTATTCCAGTGCTAGCTACTGAGAACCTTAATAAATGTGGGCTGAAAAGACCATTGAAGGACCTTTCAATTGTGCCAGGGAAGAGATGCAGCCAGACTCCAGCACAAACCACAGGGCACTGGTTCCCAAAAGGGGAGAGCTACCAAGCTGCAGCATTAAAAGCACATTCCCAGAAATCTGTGGAGCATGGGTAACCAGGCCTTGCTCCATCATTCTGGCTCCACCAGAGCAACCGGCTCTTCCCAGGAAACCAGCATGCTGGGAAGCATCACACAAAGATATTTAAGTGGCCCAGGATGAGTAAGAGAAGTTATTAATGCTGCCTCAGCACTCTTTAGCAGGGGCAGCAGTGGTGCTATCAGTCAGAGGGAGAAGAAAATTACGGGAAGGGAAAAAAAGGAAAAGGTAACTACCATGCAATGACAACTCCAAAGGGGCTGGAGAAGAGCAAGTGAGGAAAATGAGGTGCTCAACAGTACATTGGCTCAAGTGATTTCTGCTGTTTATGAAAAGAAAGGTGCAGAGACGGGAGTGAATGTGAACAGGTAGATGGGCAGCCAGGGGAGGCGGTGATCCCAGTGCTGCTGGGAACACTTGTTCCTCACACAGCTCATTTCCCCCATCTGGCTGGTTCGCCCCGAGGCCACAGACACACCAAGGGGCCAGAATGGCAGCACTGGGGCTGGGGCAGGCCTTGCACATGCTCAGCACTGCCACCAAATCACACTCAGTGTCAATAATTTGCTGTAGACAGCTTGCCTTAACCTTTACAAGTGAAACAGATTCTTGACTGTGAAGGTTTAATAACCGCTTGAACAACCCTCGTGAAAAGGTTTGGCCTACCCATCTCAACATTTGTTATTAAAAGAGACATCCAAAACGTCATCCTGTGTGCATTGTGCCTTAAACCAGTCTGAATATTACCTACAAAACATGCTTTTCATACCATGTCAAAAGCATAGATGTGGTTTGGGGTTTTTTAACAGAATAGTATCCAGGTAGGTAGAAGACAAAAAAGTGTCATTCTAATTATATACTTCATGAAATTATGACATTTTGAAAGCTAGAAAATTACTTTGTTTCATAAAAAAAATTACAGCAAAATCATTCAAACTCGATTTTATAGTTATTATGGACTACTGGATTACTGACTGTAAGAAAAGAACCACAGTTTAAAGAAGCAATCTTTTTAAGCTGTGACATTTTTGCTAAAACATCCCTAAGATTTTAGATGCAGAATTCACTGTCTCTTCTTAACAGCATCTTGTTTCATTGGCAAATTTTTAGTCTATTATCAAATGATCCCATAAAGCAGGGCAGAACTAATGGCTTTATTAAGTATATTTACTTCAGGCTGAATGGAAGGAGCAATTATATCCCACTTATACAGGAAAACAGCTGGAATCAGCTGAAGCTACCTAAGAGTGCAGCAGAAACTATAAAAAGGCCTGATCAGAAGCTTGACAGGTTTGCTGACTCAAAACACAACGTTAAGGAACTGTCTGTCCAGCTGTGTGAGAAAGGGGCACAGGGATCTGGGAGGGAGGTAGTAAAAAAACCCACAGAAAGTAAAAAGAAGAAAAAAGAAAGAAAGGCACCTTTTTTGTGGCTATTATTGTTGGAGGCAGAAAAAGCATCTGGAAAAGTCCAGGAGTAGGACACTCCAAGAGTTTCACACTTCTAAGCCTTGGTGACAAGTTTGGGTTTTGTGTAAGCAGGAGAATTGCCAAAGAATTGAAGATGATGGGAATGAGAAACCACAGCACATGAGGAGGAATGTGGTTAGGGGTGCCTGGAAACTGTGAAGTGAGAACTATTTAATCAGCAAAAAGAAACTAGTGTGCATCTGTTAACTATTTAAGCAACGGCATGACTTGTCTTTCCTCCTTACTACATTTTCTTTCTTTGCCTTTCTACTCTGGTCATTTCCTGACCAAGGACAGCAGTTTTCCTTGTCCACCAGGAGCCCATGTATCTTCCTTGCTTTCACAGGATCTGTACGTCAGCCAGAGCTTTGCAATGGAACTGCTTTGAGCCATTTTCTTACCACGAGTTTAACAAAAAACACTTATAAAATTCTAAACTCTAAAGCTGCATTTCATCACAGCCTCAAGAGAAACGAGGTGGCTTTAGAAAAGAAGGAAGTGAGAGTGAGACAGATTATAAGTAGAGTCTGTTCAGATGTTTGCTCTCCCACTATGTACTTGCAGAGCAAGCTGTAGGTCCTTATTCTTAGTGATGCAATTTTAATGGCATTCTGGGATATAATAAAACCTATATTGTCTCTCCTAAGTCCCAAAAAACAGTCTTTCTTTCTGTCCTTTTTGACAACATGCCCATTCCTAAATCCACACACGACTCACTGTCCCTACATTTAATATTATGAATTCCCAGATTGCTGTCTCTCAATTGTCCCCTATCCCCACTTCACACTGTGTAAGTTTTCTACCTGGGCTTGCCCATTTGCTCTTGGAACAGATGCTAGTGCTCCCTCTATCCCACAGGCTCCATCTGGCCTGGAGTAAAAAGGAAGGAGAAAACACAATGGCAGTCCTCATCCCTTCTGTCCAGCTACTGCCCTTTTTAAAAAGGTTATGTTAGGAATATTGCAAACAATTAAGACAGCATCTACTACTTTTGCCTTTGGTTCTTCCAGGGTATCCTGTCCTCTGGAAGTAAATATATCACCCCACTGCTTCTGTATAGGGAAGGTGACAACTTCCTCCAGAACTGCTACATCAGTCCGAAGTGATCAAGTAAAAATAATTTGCTCTTGCAGGGGATTCAGGCCGGATGGTTAAGCAAATCTTTTCAATGTAAGCATGTACTGATCTTATCTGCATGCCTCATAAAGCTCGTGTATTTGCTGTAAACTGTTGGTACCAATAGATTAATAATAAATATGTGTGTCTGACAGGAAAATGTGGCAACTGAATTCTTGGTCTTGTCCATCTGTTGCTTGCTGTTTATGTATCTCCATTTCATAGTATGCTTGTTTAGGTCTCAGCTGCTTGTCGCATGCATGCGTGTGTATATATATCTATATATACATGTGTATATATATCTCAACGAGGGTTGTGTGACGGTTTCGTTCGCAGTGCTGTTCCCTTCAGCTCGGTGCAGGAGCCTGTGCGGGTGTGCCAGCAAACACAGACTGTGCGTGCTCAGCTCTCCCTGTCCCGGTGCAGCGCTGAGCCCATGGAAGCACACACGTCCCCATGGATACCTGGGGATACGGACACACAGCAGCGCTGCCTTTGCTCAGTCCCACACGTCCCTCTCTCCGCAGGGACAGCAGAGCACGCACACAGCATCACGGAATAGCCACGGTCCGGAGGGACCTCTGCAGATCATCCCGTCCAAGCCCCTGCCGAGGCAGGGTCACCTGGAGCAGGTGACACAGGAACGCCGCCCGGCGGCTCTGGAATCTCTCCGGACAGGGAGACTCCACGGCCTCCCTGGGCAGCTGTTCCAGTGCTCTGCCACCCTCAGCGTCAAGTTCTTCCTCATGTTGAGGTGAAACTTTTTGTGTTTGTGTTTGTGGCCATTACTCGTCCTGTCGCTGCGCACCACCGAGTCTGGCACCTCCCTCACGGCAGCTGCTTTGGAGACATTTCTGTGTATTGATGAGATCCCCCTCAGCCTTTTCTTCCCTGCACTAAACAGGCCCAGCTCCCGCAGTCTCCCCTCAGAAAGGATGAGGCCAGCAGGAGCAGGAGCACCACAGCACTGCCAGGAGCACAGGGAGCCAGCCACACGCCGAGGCGGAGCTGAAGCCACCGGGCTCAGCCCGGCACATCGTGCCGTGTGTGTCGCGTGTGCCACCGCGTGTGTGGGTGCCGCTGCGCCCGGGTGCGCGCTCCCGTCTCCACGGGATCCCGCGCCTCTCCCGCCCCGCTGTCCCAGCCCCGTGCCGGGCCCGCCC
>VZRZ01007595.1:31692-83845 GCA_013398175.1 Climacteris rufus
CGGGACACGCCCCGCCCACCCCACGCCCCGCCCCCGCGGCGCCATGGCCGAGGTGTGAGGGTGGGAGCGAGGGAGGGGTCGGCGTGTCCCGAGGTGCTCCCCGCGCCCTTCGGCTGCGGGGCTGCTGCAGGCGTTCGGGGGGCGCTGAGGAGCCCCGGCGTGCCCGGGAAGAGGACTCTGGGAGGCTGCAGAGGTGGAGGAGTTCAGCCACGTGCAGCAGGGCTGTGGGAGTCAAGGGTTTAACCCTGAGCCATGGGAAGCTGGGGTTTAACCAGGGGTAGCGCAGGCTGGAGTTTAGCCCGAGGCCGTGGGAGACTGACGTTTAACCCAAGGCTGCAATTTAGTCGAGGACTGTGGAGGCCAGAGTTTAACCCAGGTCTGGCGTTTAACGTAAAAACATGGGAGACTGGGGTTTAGCACAGAAGTGGGGTCTAACCCAGAGCTGTGGAGGCTGGAGTTCAGCCCGAGGCCATGGGAGGCTGGGGTTTAACACAGGCCTGGTGTTTAACCCGGGTTCGCGGAGGGGACTGGGGTTTAACCCAGCTCTCTCGAAGCTGCATTGTAACGCGGGGCTGTGGAGGCTGGAGTTTAGGCCGAGACCATGGGAGACTGGTGTTTAGCACAGGGCTGGGGTTTAATCCAGGTCAGTGGAAGAGTGGCGTTTAACCCAGGTCTGTGGGCCTCAGGTTCTCCTGTGCCATTCAAACACCTGTAGTGGAACCCAAACGTACGAAAGAGTGGTGGAGTTACCAGTGCTAGAAGGATTATTGTAAGAGTTTAAAACTTAATTACCTTGGGGAAGCATTTGGTAATAGAACATTGAGGCTCTCTGCAGGTGGTTCTTGGTTTGCTCTAATGGTGGGGCTCAGGGCCTGTGTTTGAAGAACCTGCTTAATCTGCCTTTTGTGAGATTTCCCCCATTCCTGTCCCGAGCGTCACACCTGAGGGCAGGTGCCCTTTGGAAAATCCTCTCCCTGTCTCTGGGCTGTGTGTTGCCCTGGGGTGCAGCCAAGAGTTAGTTTAGTCTTATGGTGTTGTACCTTTAGCCTTTTCATATCTTAAAACCTGGGTCAGCTGCACAGTGACCTGTGCTAGCTTCATCCCCTTGCCCAAGCCCATGCAGTTGGGTTTAGTTATTTTTTCATGGCTTGGCTGAGAGAGCTATAACTGATGGTACTGGTAAAACAGAGAGAAAGGGGGCTCACTGATAGTGAGCAAAATGCTGCCCTGATGCAACTTTCTTAACTTTCCTTTTCTTCAGGAGAAGACTGATGTGGAGGGAACGCTGTTTGTTTACACCAGGTGAGGACACTACATTTAAACATGAAACCTGTGGCTATGGAAAAGGTAGCTGGGCTGGAGCATGGCTGAATGAGGTAAAATGCTTCCCCTTGCTCAAGGGTGAAAAGAAACTGAAACTGGCAGAAGCAAATGTGAGAGAGAAAATACAGGGAAGGAGGCATCACCTTGTATTTTGATAAGACTTCTAAATGAGATTTGAATCTCAGTATGGGTAAACTGTAGAAATCTTGTATGTTGGTTTAAATAGGATTTGCAGTTTTAAAAGTGTCTGAATGAAAAACACTGAAATAATAATGATTGTGCTTAAAGTCAGGGAATGGCAGAGCTTATGAAATATTGTGTCCCCCACTTGGAGGACTTTCTGTTCATTTTACATGCATATTTCATCCAACATTTTAGATGGTTTTAATGTTTTCTTTTAGCAGCCACTCCTGTTGTGGCTTTCAGAGCACCATTTTTTGCATCATTTGTTCTAGCACGTTGGTTCTGTTGTGAAGCCTGCCCTGCATTGGGGTTTCCATATTGGTGGGAGAGCTGAGAAAGCAAGAGATTGTTTAGAGAAGGTGAGAGATGTGTGTGAGGTGACAGAGAGGCCCAAGAGTCTGTGACCTTTGTGCAAAGTAGGAATGCTGGTTTCAATCTTTCCAGCTCTTTTGGGCCAGCTGGGGAAATGGTCATCAGTAATTTTTCTAAGCTGCTTTCAGGTAAGTGGAGATAAGGTGCTATTGTAATTACCACCATGAGAGGAAAGAGGCAGCCCTTTGTTGTGCTGGCAGTAGGTGGCTGTGGCTGGCTGTGTGCTGCAGAACAGCAGCAGAATTTTCTGGTAGGTCGGTTTTAAAGCTCAAGAACTGACAACATGTAACCTGCTACTTCTTGTATCTGTGATCTATCACTGTGCTTTTTGTTGCCTGAGGAAGTTTCCATTTAGAGCAGAGGTTGCTGCCTGGCTGCCCTATAGGCACAGTGTGGAACAGTTGTGAACTGTAACATCATATCCTGCCCTCCTCATCAGTTTGCACTTTAATTTTCTGTGACTTCAAATTTTTGAAGTCCTGTGGAAAAGACATTGCCAACAGATAATTTGGAGACCACTGGTGTTGCCTTTGTTACTCCTCATTACTGTAGTCACAATGCTAAAGTGATGGGATCATTTTACTTGAGCTGACTTATTTACTGCCTATCTCATCGTTGTGAGTTCTGAGGGAAAGTCGAAAAGTCAGACTTCCAACTGGGTTCACGCCAGTGGAAATGAATTGTTTGTTTAAGTGAAGTATTGACCCTTCCAAACAAGGATTTCCCTTTTGTTTTGTTTTGGTTTCTGTTGACTCCAATCCTGTAATTACAGTTTCCTGTGCTTTGGTTTCATAGAGAAATCCCTACACCAGCAATTAAACAGAGATGGCACTTTTCCCAAATTTTCAGCCATCATCTTTTGCTTTATTGCCATACTTGGTTTGCAAGTAGTATGTCCTGTGAGGTTCATGATAGATTAGACAGTTCACTTTTATTTAAGTGACTTGAAGGGTAATACCCGTGAACGAGCCTGATGATTCAGAATCATAGAATGGTTTAGGTTCATCATCTTTAAAGCTAATCTAGTCTAACCCTCCCTGCTGTGGGCAGGGACACCTTCCACTACATCAGGTTGCTTAAAGCCCTGGCCAGCCTGACCTTGGACACTTCCAGAGATAGGAGAGGATCCACAGCTGCTCTGGGCAACCTGTTTCAGTTTCTCACACAGTCACTTTTGTTCTTGTGCTTTAAGGTGGTATGGAAAATTCTGTCTGGGATGACTGTTAGTGTGTGCAGTTGTTAACCTGAGTGCTGAGAAATTTGCTTGCTCTGACTGGTTTTAATGGCTGCTTTCTACTCCACCATGGAACTCTACAGTAGATGGTGGCCTTGGATCATGTGATGCTGATAATCTGTTTGTTTCTCACACATAATGCAGGGGAGTTGCCATAATTAAAAGGATTAGCTGCAAGAGTCGATTGTAATTTCCTTGGCAACAAAAATAGATTTTTGTAGCATCTCTTAGAAATAAATAAATAAAATAATGAATTTGGAGGACTGTACAACAAAGAAATTCTGGTGATTTCCTTTTTCCTTCACTTGATGGGATTTCCACTTGTTCATTTTCAGATCAGCTTCCCCAAGGCATGGGTTCACAATTATGAACAGACTGAGCATGGAAAACCGAACGGAACCTATTACTAAAGACCTGGATTTCCAGCTGCAGGACCCTTTCCTACTGTACAGAAATGCCAGATGTAAGTATGTGATGTGTTGGGTTAAATACTGTAGTCAGCTGCTCTTTAGAGTCTGTTCTTAGTAAAGGTGGTCCAAGTGCTTTGACTGCAGCTTTCAAGGGCTGAAACTACTGGTTAACAGTTGACATCGAAGGACTGCATTTTGCTTCTTTTTTTTTTTGTGGTGTGCTGAAAGAGAAGAATTGCTCAGTGCTTCCTAAAATGCCACCCTACTAAAGAAAGCACTAGGATGTGCTCAGCAGTGATCTCTTCATTTAACTGACAAATAGTGGATGTTTATGGTCACGTGTGTGTGATGGGCTGAGGGAGACAGAGAGTGTGTTTTCTGAATATACCCCAGCCATTGTTGGGAAGTCTCATAATATTTTTAGTCTTGGTTTTCTGCATAAAAATAGACAAATGCAGCCAATGGAAACCCTGTCTTCAGCTCCAGCTCTAAAATACTGTTCTTAGAGCAAGTTGGAAGGCAGGGTGCTTCTCAACTATTAGGCGTAACTCTTGACAACATAATGTTGAGTCTAATTTAAACACCACTGAAAGACAAAGTTATTACTTTGGGCTCTGTGTTTATATTGCATGATCATCTTTACACAAGAATTAGCAAGTGTCAGGCAAGCTCAGAAACAAGTGGAAGATGTGAGGAAGCTTACTTGTACATGCAGATATGCACACAGGCTGTTACAATGTGCAGGGAGCAGTTGTAAATACACAGTTGGTATCTGTGCTTGGAAGCAGAGCTGTAGTACATGATCTGTGCCTTGTCCTTGATGCAGAAAAGCAGATTGCAAAAATGTTTTATGTGAACTGTGATGCAAAAGTGTTCCCTCTGGATGAAGCAAAGGCAGAAGCAATCTGTGCTGTGCATAGCCCAATTTGATAATCTGCTAGACCTTTTTATTTCATAAACTCATTTGGAGCTGGAAAGTATATCAAGAGGGAATCCTGTTGTTCACACGCACTGTGTGGTAGAAACAGTGGAGAAATAACATTTTACATAGCCTGAATGGAACTGCTGGTTTTGAGAGTATTTGCTAGGTTGACAAAGAACTGGAATTCACAAAGAAACTGAAAAGAATTGCAGACATCTCCAGGCTAACCTAGACTGGGCCAGACATCAGGATTTTAAGTACTATGAGACCTATTTATTCCATCTGATTTTGAAGGGTCTTTGTTATGCAAGTGTAATCTAGTTTAATCTCATTGTGAAACTCCATTAGGAGCTTATGTGTGTACATACTAATATCTACCTTTTGAAACCTGACCTGACTTCATTTTTGTTGAGATAATTGGTGTAAAGAGTAATTAGAAGTTGTCGTAATTCTGTGGTGACAATGAAACAAGTTTTTTGTCGATGACTGGACATAAACTGTAATTTATTTATTTTTTTTTTACTAGGAGAAAAACTGGGGGTTTAGGGTGTAAGATGTCTTTTCACTAAGAGATGTCAAAATTTTAGATTTGCAGGGTCTCAAATATAAGTAGTAGCCTGTGCTTCTGAGCAGGATGTTTGGGTCTGTGGATCTGATTTTTACCAGGGTTAGCTGTTTGATCTAACCATGAGTAAATCTATATCTCTTACTTGATTTGAGGATTTTGTTGTCTGAGAGAAGATTCATTTTAGTGTTACTAAAAACCCTATAAATTCTGTCAGTGTCAGGTGAGTTCTGGTATAGGGATATGTTACCCCTAGCTGTTTATCTTGAATATTCCTACCAAGGCTTAATTATTAGTTCTTGTAGAAAACAGAAGGCTTTGATACTGCTAAGGAAAAGCTGTTGTTTTCTCAGATTTTCATTAAATCATTTGTTTCCAGAGCAAATTGACTTTGCAGATCCCTAGAAGACAAGTTGTTTATCAACTCATTTGACTTTTCCAGGTTTTCTTTAGGTCCCTACAGATAGTTCACGTGGTGATTTCTCCACTGAGTTGCAGATGTCTCTTGCCCTTTCTTCCTTGCTGTGTGTTTCAAAGCCTTTGCAACCCAAAATAAAGGAACCTCCTCACCTCTGTGTGTGTTTTCACTAGGGTCTCATCCAAACACCGTTCTGAATATCCTCCTGTATTTTCTATATGAATATTTTCCTTCTGTTTTGCTTTATTTCACAGCTTGTCTTAATAGTTTTTTGTAAAACTAAGGCTTGAGGCTTATTCCTTATTAAATTAAGTTTTCATACAAGATTGGGTTTTTAGGCCCTTATGCTGTAATATTATTTTTATCTCCTGCTTTCAGATACTAACAAGGAGTATTCAGTAATAGCTGTTTACTTGGCAAAACAGTGGACAGTTTGGCAGTAATACTTAACAGTATCTGGAAACAAATTATCTTTTTCTAACTTGTTGTTTGACTTGGTGACTTCTTAGGCTGTTTTTCATACATGTCTTCTTATTACATCTAACAGAACTCACAGTTTCCTCTGTTTTTCTAATTGCTGGCCCTGCCCATTGTTTTGTTTCTTCCAATATTCAAACCTCGTTTCAGTACAGTTGAATATCTGTGGCTTGGTTGTATGACACAGTCTAAAATAAATCCTCTTGGCAGCAAAAGGTGGTACTTGTGTACTGGACAAGTCCAACAATATTTTGTCAAGTAATAGCTGTCACTTAGTAAAGCTTGCTTTGCAGCCAATGTATGATTACAATAGAAAAAGCTTTCCAAAATTATACATAATAAATACAAATTTTAGAAATGCTTAAAATAAGAAAAGGAATATTTTACCTTCATTTTTACTTAACTGTTTTTTCTTATTTCTTCTATTGTTCCATATGATCCTGGTCATCTTAAATTGAAATACTGTCTAAACTCTATGTTGGAGACACAGTCTAATCCCAGGACTTTTCAGGCTGAATTTGGGATCCTTGCCAGTTAATGTTTGCACTGATGCACTATTTCACAGAAAAGTTTCATTTGGGAAATCTGTTGGGGTAGAGCTGGGGTTATTCACTCCAAAGCCAGGAGGGAAGCTCAAATTACTGTTTTTAATGCCAGAAGAAATCTTTGTCCACCAAGGAACAGAAGGTTTATGGCAATTTTCAATGTGACCTTTCAACTTACGTAGTTAACTGCAATTTCAGATGCTTTCTTTCTGAGAGCAAGATAGTTTTGGTTTTGGTTAGATCATCTAACAATTTTAAGGGTTTAAAAAAATTTCATGAGTTATACATTTGAGTAATCTTAACTACATAATTACTGATTTTTTCACTAGTTCTTGGTGATATTTATTGTGAAAACCAGTGTTTAACCAATGTTAGCAATGCTGCTTAAGACTTGATGCTGATTAAGATGAAATTTCAGAAGAAATACATAATGGTAAATTATTGATTAAATTGCCTTAATTTTCTCCCTTTAGCACTGATTAGATATATAATAATTACAGCTATTCCCCACTCTGTAATGTACTAGGTGTTTATGTGTCTGTGCTGGGTCAATGAATTATTTCTTGAACTGACTCATTTATCTTTTCATCACTGAATACTGTTTTTCCATCCTTATGGAAAACAAAGAATTTGGTGAATACTCAGTTGCTTATCTCAGAGCTGGCTTCACCTTGAGCATTTCAGCTGCCAAAGAAGAGCACAAGATCCTGCCTTAAAATAGTATGCTAATTGTGACAATGATCTGATACAGGTTAATTGGGTGCTTTTCTGCTATATCGAGTGGAGAAAGAAATTGTGTGCCACGTCAGCCAGCATTCTCTCCCTGTCAGTTTCTGTACCTATTTGGACATAGAAGTTACTTTTCACTTCTGTGCCACATTTGTAGCAAGGGCTTTGCTCATGTCATCTCTCCTAAGCTTGAAATGAAGTAAAGCCCTCTAGTGAGGGGTGTCTCCTGAATGTGAGCTTTTGCAGAGCTTCAGCAAGTGGTGCAAAAGGACACCAGACCTGCCTGGTTTTGGCAAAGCTGTCTAGATACACATGGTATGTACATAACGTCACACTTGTTTCAGTGTTTCAGTTTAACCTGCCACGCTATGTCTATCAGAACCCTGAAAATTTGGTATTCTTTTCCCAGATTGCTACACTGAAGAGACATCTGGTAAATAGGATAGGAGGGAGAGGGAAGTTTTGCTGCTCAGCTGCTCTAAAGAAGTTTTGTGGGTTTATCTGTGGTTTGTGGGTTTGGTTTTTTATTCTTCCCCTATGGTTCAAAATTATTTATGTATGAAAATTTTTCCAAATATATACTTGGGGGCACGTGATTGTAAAATGCTTAGGAAAAGGTAATGGTGTATATTTTTTTCAAACTACTATTTTTCATTCTTAAATTCTGTGTTACAGCATCTGAGAGCCCTCTCAAATAGAACAACTCATCTTCTTTTGAGACTGTGGCTCATTTTAGTTCACGCTTCTAAGGAAATAGATCCTGGTGAAAAATGGATAATAAGTGTCCCACCTCTGTAGGCATTTCTGAAGATCCAGTGACCCCACAAGTAGCATTTCTCTTGTAAAGAACGTTTTAGCTTGAAGATTTAAAAAGTTTAGTTCTGAAGGGAAAGTAGGAGGCAACAATAAGAGAGTCTGAGTGATATGTAACAATGGATAGATCATGAAAACAATATTTTGGATACCATAGTGTCTTTTTCATCTTGAAATGTATTAGTAATCTATACTACAGTATTGTGTAATACAGTATTCTAAATAACTTCTTTCTTCTGAAGTGCTTTTTTTATTTGAGAATGAAACCAGCATTTGGTGGTTATATTTACTTGTATATATATTTAGACTCGGCCTTCTGCATATTGACCAGTAAACTACTACTTGCTCAATTGTTTCCATTGAGACAGGGAAAATAGATATTCCAGGCTTTGTTTTTATGATGTAATAGAATTTCTGTTCAATGCTTTTGGTTTGGGTGAAAATGTCAGGTTAGAATGGAGAGCCTTATTTATCAGCCTCCTTCCTGTATGTGGTCCAATATCAAAAACCCCAGCTGGATGAATGCAGTAAATTGAAATGTATATTCAATTAATTATTCCCCAAATGCTCATTCATGTATCAGAATTTAGAAACAAATACCTATAAATGTTTTTAGCTTTATATTAGTCCAATTTATATTATTTTTTTTTCTAAACTCAGGGTTCTGCTGATCCGGAACTATTACATGGCTTTCTGTTAAGCAAATCATCATTAAGCAAAATGCAGTGTTTTTGTCACAACTAAATAACTTAAAACTAAAATTTTTTTGAGGTTAAGTTTGTTGCAGAATTATTATTCTGGCCTGCTACAACCTGCATGTTTTGTTGAAGAAAATATGTCTGTAGTTTAAAAGTCTTTGAGAAGTGTTTGTCAGTTTGGAACAAAAGTGTAAACTGAAACTGTAGAAATTCAAAGTAATTTTGGCAGAAGGGCCTTGCCCTTTTTAGGGGTGTTTTCGTCTCAGCCTGTTTTTATGCTAAACAGATTTGGGTAAAGCTTTTCTAAAAAAGTCTGCCTGGACTGACTACTGGCATTTGTTCAGTATACAAATGATAATGGTTTACCTGGGCTTCTGTCCTTGGAGACGTTTTTGTCTCAGAGATACAAACAAATCTCTCCTCCTTGCCATTCCAGTTTCTCTCCTTTGATCAGCATTTTAAAAATTCATCATGTATGCAGCAAGACAGAACAACAGCAGAGGTCATGGTTATCTTCCCTGGATGTTTCTGACCTTAAAGTGAAACCTCAGTTTTGCTGGGAGTGTTGGAATGCTAACACTGTTAAGCATAGGTATTATTTTCCTTTTTTACGTTTCCAAAGGAGACATATGCACTGAAAGTAATTAATGTTTTCGTAAGAGTTAATTCTAAACCCGGAAAATTGCATTTTTTAAAACCTGCTTAAATTTTTGTCCAACTCAACTGTTTTATTGTTTGTCATCTGCAAATTTTCTTGAGAGAAGCAAGCAAGTTTCTTACTGCCTATATTTATCAGATTCACAGTGATGATAATTCTTTTTTTCATGCGAGGTGGCCTCTAGCACTCAGTACCTTGTACCCACAGTCAGAAATTATCTGTTCATAAACCAGTTTATAAAAGCATGTATAAAGGCATTACTAATTTTCTACTACATTTCCCGTATAGTTCTTCCCTTTTGGTCTATACTTCAACTACCCAGTGATTTTAATGTGCTTAGAAAATGGTAAAATTACTTCAGAATGTCAAGAAAAATAATGAACTGCCCCTTGGAAATGGTATAGATACCAATTTACATTTTTATAGCTAAAACCATAAAATATGTGCATTTATGTATTAGATTTTTGTGCTTTCTGTATCATTTTAATTTTCAAGGATACCTGAAAATCTTTAATGCCTGCTGAGATATAAAAATATTACTGTAAGTTGATGGCCTAACTTAATACTGCAGTTGGGCATGGATGGACATGCAGCAGTACTGGCTCCAGGGAAGTGGGTTTTAAGATCAGGAATTATGATTTTGCAGTCTGGTGGTTATTTGGCTTGCCTGTTCTAGAGTGTACAGACTACAGGTTTTGAAGCCTGTAACTAAACTCTTCTTAAATCTGTGGAAGAAGTGAATTTTTAATGTAGGGAAGGGAACAGGAAAATTTGTTTCAGAGAAGTATGTATCTATGCAAATTAATTGAAAAATAAACTAACTGAAAAAGTGCCATAGAATATAGTCTTTTGTGGGAACTTGTAGGTGATCATGATTTCTTTTTCTAAGTGTTTCTCTTACTGAAGCTGGCACTATTTTGAGCTGAAGGCTGGACTAAATGAACTGCAGAGGCCCCAGCCAAACCAAGTTATTATTGTGATTCCAGGATTAGCAGGTATTAGTTAGTTCTGCTTTAGGGTGTTTGGGGTTTTTCTCTCTGTATTGTGGAGAGTGAATGTTCTATGATTTAGGTTTTTAGGGTTCAAATAAAAAAAAGGAGGAACTGTAAAATTCCTTTTTGTTGTTTTTAAAGCAAAATTGTTTGTACTAGTAAGTATTTATAAATCTAATTTTTTCAGGGCTGTCTTATTATTTATGTTTTCCTTTGTACTAGATACAATTTGCTTTTCAGTGGGATTTGCAGACACCAGTTCTGAAAGCCTTAAGTTCTGATTTTTGATGCGTAGCACCACATCCCTTTTCACTCCACCCAATTCAGCACAGATACTTCTATTCAGACTTTCTTAAAAGGATGTTTTAGTTGTTTCTTCTTCACCCTTTCTACCCTGAGGATTTGGTGCCACTTGTGGAAGCCTTTGACTGAGCAAAGCAAATAATTCAGAGTGGTTTTCATTTGTCTAGTGGCTTTTTGCAGCTGTAACTGTGATGACTGCAGCCATCTTTTTGCTCTAATGAGCAAAATGTTTCTGTTGTGTGTTGAAGGTGGTTAAAAAAAGTGTAAGGAAAAGAAGTGCAGTAATCCTAGCATAGGTTTTGAGTTTCAGTCCAATCTGGAAGTCAGAGTAGCTACATGCCATGGGAGAAGAAACAGGCTAAGGAGCTAAGATAAAAAAGCTGTGTAGTTTTTTGATGGCTAATGGTAATTCTTTTGTGCATGGTGGAGCTGTATCTGTGCTTGGGCAAACAAATCAGTAGGAAAAGGATATGGAATAGAGTAGAATCACGTAGCAAGCATCCCACCTCTGGGGATGAGTTTCTGTGTAGAATGGAAGGAGAGTAATACTGCAAATATCTGCTAGACACAGCCTTTGTTTCCCATTTATGGATGTCAGCATATAAGCAACAAATTAGCTTGTCTGGAGGTTTACTGTGGAGAGTGTAGTGCCAGTGCTGGGCATTCCTGACGTCCTTTCAAGATAAGATAGGCATATGATGCAGTAGTGCTCAAGGGTTCCAGTTGGAACAGATAATTATTTCTTTTCAGAGAGGTTATTTTCATGTGACTACCTGTATACCCTCTGCTTCACACATGCCTCCTTGTATAGCATAAAATGGTAGGTGTTTCAAGATCAGGGTGAATATGTACAGGAATGCCTACATATTTTTGCTGCAAAGGAGGGTATTACAGAGCTGGTTGCTTTTCAGAAATCCCTTGTGTAACCGCCTTTGCAGCTTAATCCCTTCCCATACGCACACATGTATTTAGTATTTCCAGCTTTTCTACGTTATAAACTTCTTAGCCTCTCTGCCTACAAAAAAACCCCTTTCTTCTTTTTCCTTATACGTGCATTCCTGTTTTTTTTTTTCCATCATGTCACAGTGGAAGGAGGAAAGCAATGTTCATTAGATGTTCAGAATGCAATATATTACCAAGAGAAGCCGTCCATCTACTTAACTCCCTAGATTTGAGAATTCCCGGAATTATCTAAATCCTGTGGTGGTGTGATCACACGTTCAGGACTTCACAGTACATTATCACCAAATATTGCTGTGAGGTATTACTGTAGCCTCATACATGACACAGACTGCTCTATTGAAACAGCAAGGCAATACTCCTCGCAGCAGGTAGCTAGCAGGACAGTCTCTGTGCACACAGGGGGGCATGTTGCCTTACCTCCAGGTTTGATGTAGAAGCAGTTCAGCTGAGTTTCATGCACCAGCTTCCCCTTGTACTTCGTGTCGGGCTCCCCTGGCTGGTGGCTGGGCAGTGGGTGATACGCTTGCCGAACCAAGGCTTGAAACATTTTGCAATTCCAAGGAGCGTTGAAACACCTGAACCTAAATGTATTTTCTATAGATAGTAAAGGCACGTTCCTTTTGGTTAATTTTCTTGCTTCAGAGTTATTTTATGTAATAGCCTTGTACAGAAGTTAAAACCTGAATGTTGCTTTAAATTGCTGACAGCCGGATCTTTGAATCTAGAAACTATTTTGTAGCTCTTTGAAACTTCTGCAACATCTCTTGCATTATCCTTCCTTTTCTTGCTCTTCACTCCTAATCCTTTGCTTGTCCTCTGTGCCTTACACTCAGCTGGAGCCTTCTCCTCCCCCTGTCCGTTTTTCAGGAAAACTTGGATTGAGGAGTGAAGATAATGGGCGCCATCCACCCGTCAGCTCATCACCTCAGCGAGCCATGGCCATCTCTGGTTTCTGTATATCCACACGGGCTTCTCTGATAATAGCCTCTTGTGCTTGAAAAAAATAGGTTTGTCTAGCAGAGGGTGGACTTCACTCCTGACATAGCCAGAAAACGTCTCTTGGAATGTGAGCTTGCTTACTCATGCTCTTTTATATGTGTGTGTATATATATAAAAATATTTGTAACCTTCTCTCAAAACATGGAAGATAAATAAGTGAGCAAGTGTATCCCACAGCACATATACAAGCTGCTCACTTCTGTCTAACTTTGATTTAATACAAGCTCTTGAGTGCCTCATCAGTGCTCTCTTTGTCAAAACAAGCCTTAAATCGGCAGTAAAGAATACTTTTCAATTACAGGAGGGAAAAGGAAAGAAACCCTTCCCAAGTGTAAGATAGCATACCCTTTAAAGGACAAGGAATGTGTTATATACAGAAACACGGTGCAAGTGCTCCAGTGGAATTCCACTCAGGCTGCACATGCAGTGTTGCTTTTTTGTCTTAACTGGCATACAAGCCAGTAACAGCCCTGGGCTTATTGCCTGCTGCCTGCTCTGCTTTAGTGCTCGTGGCTGCAGCCCAGTTGTTGGGTTTGCAAAAGGCAGAGCTTGCTTTAATGAAATATGAAGTCTTCATATCATAATGTATTGCTTAAAAACAATGTTAAAATATACCCCGGTGGGTTTTTCCTCCTGGCTTCATTATTTTGGACATACATATGCCTAGGTCTTTTGCAGCCTCTTTGAGTAATCCCTTTGCATAACACAATATTATTTAGATTAATAAAACCAATCAGAGACTCTCTAGCCAGGGGGAAAATAAAAAGTGAGTGATGTAAGACACATGCTTCAGGTCAGAAGGCAACAATAAAAGGACGAAGAAGATTCTTCCTGTGAATCATCTGGTGCTGGCCATTGTCTTAGACAGGACATGGAGTTTCAGTTTGATGAGCTCTACCAATTCTTTTGTCTCTGTCAAACAAATTGCTTTTCTGTAAAATGTCAGTATTATTTCCTTAACAACATGCAGTGTTAAATCCTCTACACAGGAATGTGTAGCATCTCTCAGTTAAGAAGTTTATGAAATTTCATAATAATTAGAAAAAGGAGAAATTGTAATGGATTTTTATGTAAGGTGGTATATGCCTTCCTGCAGGGCTTTGCTGCTTTCTTTTTATTGTTATCTCTTGTTTCTATTCTGTTTTCTCTCACATGAATTTATCTCTTTCTGACACTCTTTAACAGAAAGCAAAGTAGATGTTCAAATTTGCACTGAGAGGGTTAAAAGCTGAAGGAGGGGAGAGAATGAGGAAGCAGAAGATGATTACTGCTAAGTTTTATTCCTAAAGGATTATGCATGAGCTAGTAAAACACTGCTGGCTGCTGAAGCAAAATGAAATATGCATTTTTACTTTGTGTGAAAATAATACAGTTGCTGCAATGAAAATCATCCAATGCAAAATTCCACATTTTTATTTAAATATGACTATATCTCTAGTCTATAATCAGGGATTCAAAGGGTACCTTCTAGTGCTGCTGTTTTGAAATATCTAGCTGCTAATATAAAATGAATTTGATAAGTGTAAGGGTTTTTTTTCTGTTGAATTACAGGTTTAAAATAAGGAAGTGTTTACTGCTTAAATTACCTTTTCTTGGTGACAAACTTCATTTCAGGGGTGCATTGTTTCTCCCTTTGTACATATACACACAGAATGTCTTGTGTGCAAGAATACAGAAAAGTCAGTAAACTGAGTAATCTGAACACTGACTTCAACAGTTAAAATTTTAAAAGTTATACGAATATGTTAAAGTAGATTTACAGAAATCAAAATGGAGAAGCAACGAGGTACTTCAAAGAGGTGGCATTTGTATCTTTAGGAAAGAAATTACTAAATTGCAATTTCACAAGAAAAATGTAGGTGAAACGTTTCTATTAATACTTTAATGATCTTTCAGGTTTTACGCATGTAAAGGTGCAGTGACCATCTGTGAATGATAAAGGGTTTAGGGTAGAATTTAGTTTGTGAATACAGTGTGAACCTACTCACAACTGGAGTAAACCTATTACTGTTTGCCTGTCATTCTGTGAGAACAGTGAAAGTCCTTTCTGTGCCTGTGAAATTGTATTATATTGCTAAAAATTGAACTGAAAAATTTCTGACTGCAGCACTACAGACAAGCAGATGTTACTGAGGGCAACATAAGAGCTGACTGCAAGAGTAGGAATGGCTCCAGAGTAGTAGAGAACTCTTTAATGTGTTGAGTATAACATGTTAATAGGCTGTGGCAAAGAAGTAAAAAGAAATACATAAAAGATGCTGCAAATATGAACTAACTTTTGAAATCTCAGGAGGAGTAGGTGATTTTTGCCTTTTTTCTTTGTGGATTTTTTGTTCTTTTTCTAAGCATTTCAGAAATAAAAATGGTGTAGGAAAAATGAAACAATTGCCTGCCTCCAAAATGATGATGTGTACAGAGTATACAAATAGAAAAATACTAAAGTGGGGAGGTTTTAAATTCTTTTAATCTTAAGGTATTTCTTAGGTGTTTCTTGTTACAAGAACAAGTGTATACAAGGAACTTAGACTTTTATTGTTGCAGGCTAAGAACTTAGCACAGATCTGCAAATGTATTTCCATTACTTAGGATTAGAAGGTATGCAGTGAGGAAAAAAGAGATGAGATCACAACAGTCAGAATAAGAAACATCATCTATAGTTAAGGTTGTTTCTTTTCCTCATGAAGCCCTTTTTGAAGTTGTTCATTATTTTGTGGATGTTAAACCATTTGGAGTGACAGCTCACCAGACTGATTATAGTAAAAATTCAGGTTTCAGGAAAAAATTACATGCTATTGAATCTCTATTTGAGGCTAAAATAGTTTTCCCTTTTTTCCCCTCTCTTCTATTATACTGCAAAATGGCATTGTCAGAGTTTGGAAAATAATTTGACCTTGAACTTGACTGTAGCTCTGGAATTAAAGGTGTACCTTGGGCAGGTACCTCGGAGATGCACTTTAAAAATAATTGGGAGCATATTCTTAGATTGGACTAAATTATAAATGAAAACGGTGAGAATCCTGGGGAGTCCTCCACCAGCTGTGTGTGTCACACACTGTAGAGCAGCTCTTCCCCAGGGGACTGGAAGCCCAGATACTCCACAAGAAACATAACAGAAGCTGCTGCTTTTCTTAACATAGTGGAAGGCAGGATGGAAGTAAAAAGGCTGGAAATTGAGACACTGAAGGCAGCTGTCCTTCCTATTCTTTCAAATGAAAGCAATTTTTTTTTTTGGTCTCCAGGTTGAAAAAGCTGTATTGTCCCCTTCTCCTTGATTGAGGAGAGTTCTCATTGCTTTTTTTTTACTAGGTAGGATGTGATGTGCACAGAATCAAGAAAAGAGTGGGGTTTCTAGATTGTCTTCCACTTGTGACACTCTTACATTAGTGTAAGCTTTTCTGCTGATAGAAGATACAGATTTATATTTAGCCTAGATTTGTGAAAGGCATTTTTGTGTTGTGTTCAGATGATTTCTATAGATCAGGGCCCA
The DNA here is from genome assembly GCA_013398175.1 of Climacteris rufus. Taxonomy (NCBI): domain Eukaryota; kingdom Metazoa; phylum Chordata; class Aves; order Passeriformes; family Climacteridae; genus Climacteris; species Climacteris rufus. Next base: position 47,784 of record VZRZ01007595.1, read on the forward strand.
GCTTCATTTCAGTGTGTTGAAGACGTTTTCTTGTTTGCTTTAGAAAGTTAGCAGATGATATAGAGCACTGGTGATCTAATAAAGGTAGCAGTTTCAGATGTTGAGGAGTTACATTTGTTTTTCATTGAGCCTTTCTCTGATGGATTTTTATTTCACAGGAAGGATGCTTTTGTTGACTCGGGATATTTGGATGTAGTTTTTACCTTTGCTGCTGACTTCTTCACTCACCTTTCTAAAGTCTGTGTCTATAATTTTTCTATATCAAAACCAGAACAGGACTTTGACCCACCATTTGTTTTGCTTAATACCTCTTCACTTACCTTTTACATTCCTTGAGTGAGACTCTTCAGTCATTTCCATTACAAAGGCAATGCAGCTCTAGTCTGATGAGGACATTTCAAAAGTCTATTGTGAAATAGTAACAAGAATCACTTGTTATTTATAAGAGAGCTTATAACTAAGAAGAATGAAAGATTTATTAAGAACAACTTGTTATTTAAGAAATTGATAGCCTGGCATCTACAGCCTTCCTGCCTTAATTTTGGTGTCACACACCATCATGATTTAAAAATTATTTGGACCTGATGATGCAATGGCAGGAGGTGTGACTGGAAAACCAGTGGTGTGGGGGAAAAATAAATTCTCTAAGCCAGATGGATCATAACATAGATGCTATTCCTGTGTCATGACTAAAAATTTCTTGTAGCATCAACAGAATGCATATTTAAGGGAAATCTTGCAAATACAGTTTGCATTTGGGCTCTTATCCAAAAAAAGTAAAAGAACCTGCTGAGGGAGTCTTACATCTGCTGAGCTTTATGGAAAATAATGGATCAATGGGATTTAAATTTTCCTACAGTACTAACAGAACTTTAGCTTTGAGGCTATTCAGGGGGATTTCCAGTGACCCTATTTTGTTTGTCTGCTGCACAGATGATTTTTTTTCATAAAGAATTTCTGATAAATTTTGATTAAAATCTGCCAGAAGTCAGCCTATCAGAGTAGATCCACAGACATGAGCTATTAAACAATCCATCATGTCTGTGCTGTGCCTTTTTTTTTGCCTCATGAAACCAGAAATATTTGCTGGCTCGGTCTGGAAGTTTGCAGATTGGTCACCCAACTTTCATGAGTGGTAGAAGATGGCAGGAATAGTTCAGGGTCCATTCTATTAACAAAAGTTGTTTCTTGTCTTGATTTTTAAGGGACAGTTCCAATCATGATTAACCAGATGGTGGTGAGGAACTTATTCTTGACTTGAGTAGTGTAGCCAATCATTGCCCACTCTCAAACCATTTGCTTTTGGGGGAAGGGGTCTGGAGGGGCTTTTTTATTTTGTTGGGGTTTTTGTTGCATATTTTGTATTTGTTTGGTTTTTTTAATAAAATTGCTTAAAACAGTTCACTCCTCAGTGGAATTTCACTGGTCAAGCTGAAAAATTACCATGTCTGGTCATTGGTTTGCATTAACATGTCTCCAAGTAGGATTTTTTTCCCTTTAATAACTGGTTTGGTTGTTTGGGGTTTTTTCCTTTCTTGCTTGTTCATATATAATATTTTAAACATTTGAAATAATGGAAATACCAAGTCTTCATTTTCCCTGTCTTTATTAACAGTTCCCCAAAGAAGTGGATCAGGAGCTTTATCAACCTTTAAATGAAAGAAAAAGTGTCTGATGATTTAACAGGTAGGGCCTTTTCAGAGATTTTTAGGAATTTAGGTTAAGCTCATCTCAAAGTACACATTTTTGTTGTTTGAAAAACTCGTACCTTGCTTCAGTGTATTGACATTCTTGTGCTTGAGAAATCGTAAACATTTTGATTCCTCTTTAAAAATTTGCAGAAATAATGGGATATAGCTAGAGCTGAATTTCCAGTATTTAGAAACAAATACATTTTTCTAATATCTATTTTGTATTGTGCACCTTTGCACAATGTAGAGAAGCAAGAGGCCTAAAAATTCCAGTCATGTTGATGAGCCCCATTTCTATTAATATGATATAAGAGGATAAAATTGGAATTTTTTTCTATTGATTTGGTTTTAAGTACCTAAATTCCTAAGCAAAATGTTGCATTTGAATGAACTTAAAGGCTGTTTAGAGCTAAAAGAACCTTTAGAGTCCTGAACTAGGAAATAAAAAAATTAAGGTTGGTTGTGCAATCTCTCTGGTTTTTATGTGATTGTCTTCTTTTGCAGTAAGGACTTTGTTTCAGTTATCAACTAGACTGGTTTTTACATCAAGAGCAGCTACTCTGTATTCTGGGGTTTTTTTCTCATCACTGATACTTGGATCTCTGTTATATGCCACTGAAGTTCTGCACTAGAGACAGAATCATTAGGGTTTTCTTGTCATTTTCTCCAATAATAGTCACTGTAATAGCTGATAACTCATGAACAAACTGAACTGGTTGACCTTGCTCAGATTAGAAGTATTATTCTTCCCATTTCACAAATTGGGATCCTAAGGCAAAATAGTTACAGTTAGAGACCAATTAAATAAGGAGTGTCTGACTTTAATTACTCAAGCCAAATTTTTCCAGTATATTTATTATTCATAATAAATACATTAACATTTATTGCAGACTTTGTTTGGGATGGCTGGTGTTTTTGCAGGCCATGCACTCAAATCTTACACCCAGGTCTAGGACCTGAAATCAACCATGGGGAAATGAAGTGCACACATCCAGTGCAGCCACTTCAGACGACATTTCCCAGCTTGGGTGTCATTGCAGAACATCTCTGGGGCAGTGTTAGGGATGGAATTCCTATAATGTAGATATAACCAGCTCTGATTCCTTTTTCAATAGATCCTGCACATTAGAGGCTGCAGTATTTTTAAAAGTACTAAGGAAAGAAATGCAAACATTGATAGCTTGCTGAAGGGTCAAATATTACATGGATGGTAGACAGCAAAGAGAAAAGATGAGCAACATGAAGGTGTCTGGCTGCCTTGTAAGACAAGCATACAGAAACTGCTTTTTAATATAGCCAAGTGTGGATTTACATATTCAGGAGCAAGAGTCTAGACCATACATGGGTAATCAAGTACCTTAAAAAGCATGCTATCAAGAATAAAACATAAAAGTTTAAGAATTATTTTATTTATTTACTTATTTTAAATACCAGCAAAACTGTAAAACAGTTTCTAGGTGCAGAGGAGACTCTTGTCAGTAGCTATTTCTGTAGTAATTTTTACCAAGCTTAAAGACTTTATGCAGTCTGTGGAACAACAGCTTAAAAATCATGTGTTCCAGGTACACTGGAACAAAAGCTTTGATAATGGAAATGTCTGTGCAGAAGACAAAAAACTAATAGCTGGAATAACGAAGAGGGGAAAAAAATAATCCTAGAGAATGCCTTTCTTTTTAATAGAATACTTAACGCGAATGATTGAAGTTGATAAGAAATTCTGTATTATAATAACTAAACTAATGTTTCAAATATTGAGAGGTTAGAAATTGTTATCTATAATTCTGGTAGATAGCAGCTGTCAGCTTCTGCTTATAAATAGTATCAAGTGTTCTAGTGTTTTTGAGGACAGGAGAAATTCATAGCCAAAAAACGAAAATTCTGAGGTGGAAGCTGTAGAATTGGCTCTGAAGTCGTGATTAAAACTTAAATAGTGTACTTCCTGAAATTCAGTCACTGAGCTATTAAAGGAGCTTCACAGAATTTGGTAAAATTTTTCAGTTTTGATTTATGAGTAGCTTACCTTTTTCAAATTCAAAAATTCTAACGACTGATTTCCCTTAATAATTAATTTCAGTTAGATAATTTAAGTAATTTCTTTAGCTTTCCATTCAATATTGGAAAATAATAATTGGATCTCCTTGATTTGATATCTGCATTATGTCCTTCTAGTTTTGTGTAATCTTGTTAACAACATTGTAACTGGCAATTTTTTTTTGCTTTTAATGTCATCAATTCTTTACTTGACTTTTATTTTTTTTCTGTTTTTTACAATAATGTCATCTTGCATAACTTTATGGTTGAAGCTGGGCCTAAAAGTGACTTAATATTTCCTTCTTCTGTGCAGCAGTAGAAAAATTTGCTTTGTGCCTCTGATGTTTCATGATTCATTTTTAACACGAACATTTTAGTGAAATTACCACTCTACAGATGATACTTAGATCTGTAATTCTGTTTTGTCAAGCAGTCTGATGGAGAGGGAAGGCAGATAAAAGTAATCTGTTTATATTTAATCCTGATGAGACAGACATGCAGTGTTTTCATGCTGGTAGAAAGCTTGCAGTGAAATTGTATTGTGTGTGTATCAGTGTGCCAGATTCCCTGACAGTCACAGTTTGTTATCATCATAGGTTCTCTTTGTGATTGTGGGGTGTCTGTGTTGTCACACACATAAGAATTTTTTCTTGCTGTTTTGTGTTCATCATTAACCAAGATGGAGGCCATTAGCACCCATTCTTACTTCTACTATTTACCCTTTTTTCTCTTCAATGCAGATTATAGCAGAATATACTACTGAGTGTGAATGTACACCAGGGTTACTCCAGGTGTCTCAGATATCCACAAGTTACTGTGTTCTCACTGGTACCTCATTCTCACATGCATTAAAGAGCTCGGGGTTGTGCTGCCACAGGTTGATTCTTTCTCAGTGTATTTCTGAAGTGTTCATCTGTTCTGGACAGATGGGAGCAGTGTGGAAGGAAGAACATCAGGACTGTCCACTCCTGTAAGATTTCAGTACTGACTGTGTGAGCTGTAAGCTCAAAGGACTTTGTACTGTGGTCTTAGCTTGCTTGCAACTTCCAAATTGGGGTTGAAAGTACCATTTAACTGAGGTGAGAAAGTAAATGTGGGTGGTTTGAAGCCAGCTAACATTTAGGCTGAAGGTCTCTGGACCTGCAGTATCCCAACTTAAAGCTGCAGTTAAGGTGGGATCTATTGATGGGTGGTGCTTTGGTGGGCCAGACCCAGTGTCCTTATTCTGGATTGGAACCCTTATATGGGTTGGAATTGTATTGCAAAATATTAGTTGGAGTTCTGTAAAATCTGAAATTATTTTTTTATACTGATTATCAGACAGATTCCTGGTGTTGGTCACCGAGTTCAGGTAAACTAACTTGCTTCTGCTGTTGATTCCAGTCTTTCAACTTCTAATGGCCAGAAGCAGTGCAGCATTTCCAGGGGACTGTCAGACTTCAGATTTATTAGCTATTCATAAATAGTCTATGACATGGCTCTTGTTGGCCAAAAGGTGAAGCTGTTCATCCTGTGTTGCATATTGATGATGCCACCAGCTGTGGCAGACATAAAATCATTTCAGAAGATAAAGCAGATGTCCAAAATTTCATCAATATTCTTCTGCACTGGAGATTCTTTTATAAAAAAGAAGAATCTTGATTGAAATAAATTTGATTTGTTGCACTGAAGAATATAGAATTACTTGTAATTTGGACAGGTTTTCAAATATGTGTCATCAGAAGGATGTGTAGTTTTGCAAAACAGGCTGGAGTTCTGCAACCTTAGGAGTTGTTCACACACTTTTCTACAGGTTCACAGTTTATTATTGCATGCCCATTGGAATATGCTAGAATATTAATGTGTATCTGAGGAGCGGTTTAAAAGAATGAGATTGTGCAATTCAGCTCCAATGTTGCACATTTGTAGAACCACTGGTGCATATTATGTTACTTGCCTTTTTTAGGTGAATACTAGAATTCATCACAGTTTTCAGTAATCATAACTAGGACAGTACATCTTTTAAAAGTTAATTTTTGTACGTCCACAGGATGTCTGTTAATTTGTAGGATATTTTAGACTTTTTGCCAGTGTGCTGTATTAAACAGTTTGAACTGGTTTTAGTTCTATAGAAGAAAACACAAGGATGAAAATTTTGGGGGAAATGGAGAAAAGTATTACACTTGTGTCTTGCAAGCAGCTGTACAAGCAGCTGTTTTCTTTCCAAACATGAACAAAGCCAACATACACTTCATACACCATGGGTTTGGCTCTGCGGAATTGAAAGAGTTATTGCTTTTGGATTCTCCTGATATAAGGAAATATTACATCCTCAGGGTCAGTGTTGCAATTGTTTTTAAACAGGTACTTGACCGTTTCAAAGGAAATCCATTTACAAATGAAATCTAGCCCCTGCTATGTTTGAGACAGGTTAGGAACTACCAATTCTTAGTAAAGTTAAGAGAAAGCCTTGCCTGCTGTAGGATAAGTGGGGAAGGGGGAAGAAACACAACACCTACCTGTTTGTTACTGTAATTTGCACATTGCACAAGGCTGTGGTGATGGAGAGGGAAAGATCTGTATTAAACCTTTAAGTGCTTCTGTCTCCTCTTCTTGTAGCAGATGCCTGGGGTTAAAACTGGGACAGTTACCCTGTCAGATGTGGACAGATTGTTTTGAGGCACAGTTGTAGATTTATTCCCAGGCTATCTCACCAGAGCTGTACATGGGTGTGAGTGGAAATGAGCTCCCTGTTTAGAATGATGGTGGAACCTACACAAACTCCAGCCCCATGATGGTTTCATTAGTGGTGTGTATGTTGGGAATCTTGAATACCAGGAAATTCAAATCTCTCGGTGCTGCAGAGCTCAGGTGTAGATTTCTAATATTGGAGTTGGCTGCAGATAAGTACTTATTTGCTGTTGAAAATAATGGGCAACATTACAGGAAATCTACAGGGAGACAGAGGTATGTTTGTACTGTTCCACCAACTTTGATGCTAGATAAAATAGACCTGAACATTGTTAGGAAACTAAAATTTTCTTCCTTACGTATGCTCACAATGCTCCCTGCAGCATGCTGGTAGTGGAGTCTAATGGATATGATACAACTGAAATAAAGGACTGAGAAAAAGATTTTAAAGAAAAAAAAAAAAACACCCCACTGGTTTAGTCTTCTGAAGAAAGGGATCAAATACCTTGCCTTAATTGAATATTTAAGAGCTTGTAATTTACATGCTTAGAGATATGCCTTTGATATTTTTTGATTTTGCAGGATTTGAGGTGTCATTTTGTGTTTATAGATGAGGAAAACACAAGATGGAAATGAATTTTAGAATTCCTTTGCAGGTGACATTTAAATATCTACCAGGTAGAATTTCTGTTTGAGAAGATGCTCACAGTTTGTGTTTGCTGTGCATTTACAGTGTCCATATATGGGATTTGGTTTTATGATAAGGAAGAATGCCAAAGAATTGCAGAGCTCATGAAAAAGTAAGTGCTGGGTAAACAAGAGGTTTGTGCCTTTTTTATGTATGTATTTCTGTACATACATGCACATTATGTTTTTAGGATGATCATACCTTTCTGCTTTAAGCCTGTATTATAGACTTTGTTGCAAGTGTCAAGCCTGCATTTCATATAATCAGAAATAAATCACTGTACTGCAGTAATTTTTCCTAATTTGTAGTGCAGCTTTCCAGCTACATCAGAGTGTAACAGTTGATATGATTTATTTCCTGATGACTCAGATCTGTTTTGAAGAATTGTATTCTTTGGGGGTTTAATATATTTTTTCAGTTTGGGGAGATTTTGTTTTTTAATGTTGTCTGTTTTTCTTCCTTATATCAAGGTAAGTGCAGCCTATCATGAAGGCACATTGTACCAATACAGTTTCTGTGGGTTTTGTCCTGTTTGTACATCATGGCTGAATTCTTCCTTTCTTGTTTCATAGCAATATGTACAAAATTCACTTTGGTTTTGGCATATAAAGCAAGACTTCAGTTGTTGGAAGGATTGGAGGAAGGAGCTGCAGTCTAACAGATTTTTATCATCATATGTAATCTACATTTTTTAGAGCTATAATGTGGAGGATATAGGAAAGGGACTGGGTAGGAACAGGCAGTGATTGGCTCTTCAGTTGCCTGTGGTATATAGGGTCAGACACATCATTGTGTCACAAATCTTGTCGGGGCAGGAGGAGGGATGATGTGGAGCTGGGTCTCTGTCATCCCGAGAAGAGCCATGGGAAGCAGATGCAGTCCAGCTGCCAGCATTAGGTGCTAACAGAACACAGTGCAGAGGCCCTGTCAGACCTGTCAATCTCCTTTTCAGCTCATCTGTCTCAACATCTTTTGTAGCCAGAAGCTTGCTGAGGAGTGACCTCACTTTTGATGGCCCAAGTTGCCAAGTGCCCAAAGCCCATTTACATGCCCTGCAGTACAAATTCCCCCAAGGCTCCTGCTCACACATCTCAATTCACAGCAAAGTGCTTTAACTCTCCTGCCACTCTGTCCCAGATGGGATTAGTAATAAAATACTGGATGGGAAGCTAGTCATGTTTCCTCTGTGTACCTTTTTTTTTAAAGTAATACCTGCTGCTTTTCATTTTGCAGTGTCAAAACAGTGTGAAACACAGACTGTGACAGTGGTGGGGTTTTGCTTAGTGGAGTTTGTTGCTTTTGCTGTATATCCTACAGCTCTAAAATGAGTCAGTTGTGACCCAAGAAATAATTGATGGGGATGAATTTACAGAAATAAACAATGAACCCTAGGAAACCCAGGTTTTTGACAGCTCATTTTAGTTAACTAGCTCAAGTTTCAGTTGGTGGTGATTAGGTGCTCTCAAACTGGTAATTTACTACAATAAAACCTAGTTTTCAGAGGATTCATGCAAATGTAAACCACGTGTAGTGGTTTATAATAGCAGTATTTCATATAGATAAAAAATACCCTGTTGCTCAGCCAATTGGCTGTGTGTTTTAATTCTCAGCATTCTACAATAATAATAAAACAGCTGGGGCAGGAAATTGGTCATTTGCTAGTAGTTAATGCCTGATTTGTGCGTGTTTGCCATCCTCCACCACCAGCAGAACTGAATAACACTATAAATTCCCTGCTACTTCTGGGTATAGAAATTGTGACTCAGTTATGGAAATTTTCTTCTATGGTTAGTGTATTCAAGATTGGAGAAAATTAATCTCATGTCAAATTATGATTTTATATGGATCTTTCAGTAGAGGGGATTTTTATGCATGTTTGAATGTAGATGGGGAAAACAAATATTTGAGTTTCAATTAAGTATCGTACAGTAATTGTGGTTATATTTTTATATTTTATCTATATTTTTTTTGTCTCATATATCCTCTCCCCTCCAACTTTCAGCCTAACTCAGCAGGAACAGTTCAAAGCACAGCAGGGCACAGGAGCAGGGGTGTCCCCAATGCTCATGAACTCTGCTAATAACAAAGAGGTGGATATCTTACGGATGCTTACCAAGGCCAAAGATGAGTATACCAAGGTGAGACTTGCTGCTCATAAAAAGCATGAGGACATTTCCTTTTGGCAATGCTGTGATGCCAACATGCTCCCACTTTACATTATGAAACATAAAAAGGTTTGATTTTGTTTTGTTTGGGTTTTGAATGGTTTTACTCAAAAGGGATTTTGGACAGTGTGCTCTCTCAGTTTGTGTAGAAGTGGCTGGTAGAAAAGTTTGGACAGAACCTGCTAAATGTGCACATGAAATTAATGCCATCAATAAAAGCCTCTGGAAGGAGAATGTGCATATGATTGATGATTTGTGGGATGGTAGAGGGTAAGAACAAGTATAGCCTTAGAGCTCCTGTGCTTATTGAGTAGCACCTGGAAGCTGTGCCCTGTTTCTGGGTGAAGTATTTACCTGGTAATAGATTCTGTGGTTTGCACAAAGGACTTGGTTCAGAGGAGACCTTTGACAGTGAAGTTACTGCTTTTAATTGTGGTTGTTAGCTACTTTCAGACACTAATGGAAGGAAATGAAAAGGTTGAAATGTAGTATGATTTCAGCCCATGTGCTGCTTTGGTCTTCTGAGGCTTCTAAATAAAGAAGTAACTAATGGACTAATAATGTTCTCTATTATTGAGCAATCAAAAACGTTTTACTTTGGGGAATAAAAAATCTAATAATTTTAACTATCCATATATAAGCTGCAAATTGTTACAGAGCCTGCAGGTTCCTGCTGCTGTTTCCTGTATTGCTTATGTGCTGTCATGCCATAATAAAGCTCCTCAGTGTTCTGAGTCTGGAAATATCCATAGATCTGAACTCTTTCTCCCTTTACATTTCTTGTGTTTATTTTGGTCTGAAATGTAGCTACTAATAAAATCCTCAGATAACAGCAAACTATTTGAGCTATGTGAAATGCAGCCCTTTTTGTGGTGGTATAGTTTCTTTTGAAGCTTGGGGCCTTTGTATTTTCTGTAATAGAGGTTAAATGTGTTGCAGTGGACAGACACTTCCAAAACCTGGTATCTTTCCCATGCTTTAACACTGAATCAGTATCTAATCTTGGCATAAGAGAGTATGATTTGAGATGTTCTGAAATGTTTAAGAGGTTTTCATTAGATAACCTTAAAAATACTGCAAATGGAAAACCGGAAAAGTAATAGGCTGTCTTCGAATTCTGTGAAAACGGGGTAATAAATCCAAAAGATGTTACTTTACATTTCTGCATTAGCACACAGAAATCAAGACAGAGGAGAGGAAATCTGTTGTTTAAATAATAGCTTGTAGGACTTTTTCTCCTTTTAGAATCTTTTGCAGATTTGCTTCTTACTTCATCTTTAATCTCTCTGCATTAAGGGATTGCCAAGGATATGAAAAATAACATGAAAACTTCCTCCTCATCTGAGCCATGAGTGCTAGGAATGTCTGACCTCTTAAGAACAGGATATGTGTGATTTCTTGTGTTGTTAGTAATATAAATTGCAAAAGAGTGTGATAAATAAAGGCAATGACAACCATTTTTCTATTTAATGTCAATATGTTTGAGAGCAGTCGTGCTTTTTGACTGGTTTATGACATCTACTTTCTTGCCAGTGTATGTCTTATTACTTACAATCTGATGTGCTGAAATTAGTTATGAAATATGTTGTTCTCTTTTTTGAATTCCGTGTTTTTTCAGTGAAGAGTGTTTTAAAGTGTTGGAAGCTGCAGAATAAGAAAATCGATTTTGAAAACTTTTAAGAAATTTTGCTCCATTTTTAAGAGTAACTAATTTTGAAGGGTATATCTTGTTCCCAAATTAAGTTACACATCTGGAGGTTTCGTGCAAAATAAAATACACAGCCTTCCCCCTGCTTTTTTTGTTAATGGTGCTTTAAGATGCTAAACCACTGATTTTTTTTTTTTTTTTTTTGGTATCTATTTCTTATACACTTGCCTTCTCTTGATCTCTGGTAAGAAAGCACGGTGTTAGCTGACCTCATTGATAGCCAGGGAGAAAAACAGTTGCACAAAGCATGACAAAATGTGTTTCTCCTTAACCTTTGGGCCTTGTCTGCAGGACAAGCTCTGGTTTTAGCTCCGTGCTGCACAGTTCTTCTCCAGCACCAATCCATGTACCACAGCATCTCTGAGCTATTAAAGGTCACGTTATGTGGACATCCTTTGTCTGTTTGATGTGCCCAAAATAACCAAAGCTTCCTTCTTCACTACTTAGGACATCCAGCCCTTTGATAACAGTGTCATTTCTGGGAGTGTGTAAGCAAGACCTCTGAACTTCTGTTTCTGTTCTTTGCCTACATCTTCACTGTCTTTCAGCAAAATGTCCCACAGGTACTGCCCTGACCAAACAGGAATATAGTTTCAAAGTCTTCAGGTGCCTTAGCTTTAGATTTGTTAACTGTGAAAGACCTGATGGTAGAAGATCTAGCTTTGCCATACTTAGGCTGTGCTTAAACAATCTGAAGTGCTTCCATACATCTCACTTTAGCAGGGCTTTGACTGGAAAGCCTTGCTGCTACTTCTCTTCTTTGAGACAGTTCCCATCCTCTTGAGTTGCTCTCTTCTGCAGAGCACCTTGTACACCTTCATGTGACTGTTTATTAATGTCATTTTGTGGCTGCTTTACATCAGCTAGGTAGAAATCCCCTCTTTCCAGGGCTTTTGAGCTCTGACAACTTCCAAGCCCACTTCATTTCTTTCAGCACAGACATCTATCTACAAAAGCTCATTTAAGTTTCATCAAGCCGTGGCTGACGTTCTTTCCTTGTATCAGACCTTGCAGCATCTCCTCCTTGTACTTGGCAGATCTTTGCAGCTCAATGTCTCAAAGTCAGGTTTTCACTGCAGAGCTCAGGTTTGGGCTGTGACATGGTGTTTGTTTCAGGAGCACTGCAGTACTCAGGTGCCCTGCTTATCCATTACCTCTTTCCTTTGGCAATGTCCTGTTCGGCTTCACATTCACACTGTGCAGGTGGACTATGAAATCTCACAACACAGAGCAGTTGTTTACCTCAAATATCTGACTATACCGAACTTTGCAAAACACCTTCAGTGATTTTCTTGCTCTTTTTGGTTCCCATTCAACATTTAGTTTTGTTCCAGTGTTGCTGAGCCTTTCTTTGACTTGATCTTAGAACCTTTTGATTTCTTAGTTATCTTCTGTAGGAGCACAGCTTTGAATGGGACACATGACTAAAGGCCAGACCTGTAAAGCAAGATGTAGATATTGTCAAATGTTGTAGCTGATGAGTGCTCTCTGGTTCTATCACTAAAGAGCATGGTGACATTTCTCTCATGCTGCTTTTTGCTGTTTGTTGATAATGGCATCTGATACCTTCTTTACCTGTCTACCTGACAGCTGTTTAAAATGTCATGCCAGTGCTCCTAACTTACTCATCAGCAAGGCCATGCTCCCCATCTGCCAAAATGGCTTTATATTCTGAGCTCTGGTGCTTACAGATCCTTTTGAAGTCATCACAGGCTTCTTTTCTCTTCAATGTGCTTCTGTGTTTGATACCAACCTACTAGCCTTGTTATCAAATCACAGCAATGACACCAAGTCAGGTCAATGTCATTCTCTATAGGCCTTTGTGTGTACTGATGCTCATTTTGCTGAGGAATTTGGTCTAAAAAATGCTCATGTAGTGATAACTCTGTTAAACTCTACAGCTTCTCACCTCGTTTTTATAGGCTTAGTTCTGTGATCATGCAGAGTCTGACAGTGGAATCTAAGGTGCTTATGGTTTCTGAAGAATTCAGCCTGTTAAAATACCCTGAGGAAAGAAGGGTATTATTTAAATTCTCACAACTCATGTGAAATATTCAAGAGCATGTTTTATCCATCGTGTTAAAGAAAAAGCTTATATGGTTTTTGCCCGAAAAGTCATGCTGAAAAATAGCAATAAGAAGGAAGATCTGTTGAAGAAAAGGCAGCATCACTGAAAAGAGAACAGTTTGGGAGAAAGAAAGCTATTTAATCTTGCTGAAGGGCAGTTTTGGTCCATGTAGGATTTGTCCAGTCTGAAAAACAACTGAAAGTATTCAGGACCTACTACCCCATGAGAACTCAAGTTCTGCTTTGCTGAGCAGCCCTGGGACCAGTGTGTCTTTGGTTGTTGTTGCAGGAAGTGTCAGCAGTGGATTCAGTGCTCACCTGTGTGTATTTGAGAGTGGGGGATGTTTGCTCACCTGGCATATTTGCATCCTAAGGAGTTTGTGTCAGAAAGTTCTGGAAAGAACACTGACATTTTCATGATGGTGCAGCAGTGGCTCTGTTATGTGTCCACAGAGCAGACTGCCAGTCCAGAACTCTGGTCTCAGAAAAGCACAAGACTGGACTTTTGGAGGAAAGAATGAGAAACCAGAGTTGATCATCCTTACCTAACCATTTGTCCTGAGGCATAAAATTTAGTTAACTATGAATATTATTGTTGGATAGAATGAATTTTTTGTTAGATAATTATTTTAAAAATCCAGTTTCTTGGTTTCAATTGTATCAAGTGACAATGACTTCAAATACACTGTTTTCTACTGACAATAGCATTCCATTTACATCTAATTTATTATAGTTTCTTTGACTATATTCTTATATTTTACAATGTAGATAAGGACATCTTACTTACATGTTCCTTTTCCATTTACTATTTCTCTTTCATGCAGCATTTTCTGTTTCTTTCTGAATTAAATAATGCCCTTCTCTCTTCATGTGACAGTAATTTTGTGTCCCTGACCACTTTTAGTTATCTGTCTCTGACCATCTTTTTTTTATACTGTTATTAATACTGTCATATTTAATAAGAAATCATACTGATTCTAGAAATTGATTAAATTACTTTTCTGTGCATGTATATGCATCCTGTAAGTTCCCACTATGTGAAGATTTATGTAAAAGAATTTGAGTTATAATTCTACATTTTGACAAAAGCACTTTAAGTGTTCCTTATGGGCACATTAATCCTTCATGGATCCAAACCACTTCTAGCTGCCTGTTGATGCAGAAAAAGCATGTCTGTTGCTTGGCTTCTAAGGTGCTTTTAAAAATTATTTTGTGTTTTTTAAATGCAGGAAAAGCAGGAGATCAAAAAGAGTACTGAGATCTAAATGTGAAGGAAGGTTCATAGGGAAATCTTGGAATCAAGTGTTCAGTTTTACATATGCCCTGTGGTTTTAGAAAATTAGATTGCAGTTGTTACAGTTCTTCTAATGGCATAATACTTCATAATCAGTGCTGCACTTAGTATTTTTGGTTATTGAATACCTCGTGGTTATGGCTGTTTTACTTCAGTTGAGAACTAAGGGAAAAGATGTTGTCACACATACTAAGAAATCCTTTTTTCTGTTGCAGTGTAAGACCTGCTCAGAGCCAAAACAAATCACCAGTTCCTCTGCAATCTATAACAACCCCAACCTGATCAAACCGATTCCAGTGAAGCCGAGTGAAAATCAGCATCAACGGCTCTCCCAGCAGAGCAAGGTAAAATGTGCTGTGTTTGCTGACTGCTGCTGCTGTCAGTGAGGAGCAGGAACATGTATTTGAGTTGGAAGGTCAGTGCTTGAGAGAAGGAACCGCTGTAAGGAATGATTTTAATGCACTGTATAATGTGGAAATATGTAAACTACAGACATACTATTCTGCTGCAACAGAGAAATACTGGTCTTTCAAATTTCAGATGCTGCTTTGATCACAAGCTGGTCTATTCAGTTGCTGGACCACAGTTTTTGTGTTTATTTTTTTTAGGGGAAATCACTTAATCTAAATAAAGAAAAGTCTCTTGATACATCTTCAAACCAAATCACACTGCAAAACCCTAAAATCTCAATTCAGCTCTGATGGGCAGATGCACAAGAAGTGGCCCTACTTCATACACGGGCAAATTTCTGTCTCTTCCTAATACTGATGGCTGTAAGAGAAGATGCTCTTGTTCATGTTATTTAAAGCAAAGCCACTGCTATATCTCAGATTCGCTGATTTTTTTCCCACATTAGCAGCTTGACAACAATCTTCTTGCCCTTCGTATGTGACAAAACTATTAAAAATCCTCTTGGGGAAAAAAGAGCATAGCAGATTTCTCAGCTTTTCATTGAATACTGCTGGCTAAATATTGTCACCAGTTAATGTAACTTATGCATGAGGGAACCATGTTTACTCTTTTCCTTTGTCCCCTCACAGAATGTGGATCCTGAACCACAGCACTTGTCCTTGACAGCGCTGTTTGGCAAACAAGACAAGCCAGATGTCTCAGAACCACCGAACAAGCAGCATCAAGAGAACCTCCCTGTCAGGCAGGGTGTGGTACGTTCTCTGTCCTACGAGGAGCCCAGCAGGCACTCCCCCTCTGCAGAGAAGCAGCTGTGCCCTGCCATCCAGAAGCTCATGGTGCGTGGGACGGACCTTCATCCCCTCGCTGAGTTCCCCGAGAGCCGGCTCTGTGAAAATGGCAATGTCCACCCTGGGGGGGAGACTTTCACAGGACTCTTCCAACCTGTGGCTTCCCATGGAATTGCAACGTCTCACGTGGTTCAGGATGCTGCTGGCACTCAGAGCTTACTGCAGAAATTGCAGAGTCAGTCAGGGTCAGTGACTAAAATGGACCCCAGTGCAACAGGACCTGTGAACTCGACGGCTTCCGTGTTCAGCAGGACTCCTGCTGCTGTTGGAGCCCCTGCAGCTCCAGTAAATAACATGAGCCAGCCACCTTTGGTGTATTTCAATGGATCCCTACCAGGCCAGACTATAGAGGCTCAGACACTTGGTAAAGAACAATCCAAACTTCCCAGACAGCCACTTTCTCTCTCTGGCAATCAAGCAGCCAATTCTGGGGTGATTTCACCTCAAGAATTATTGAAAAAACTCCAGATAGTGCAACAAGAGCAACAGCTCCACGTATCCAGCAGACCAACCTTGGCAGCTAAGTTTCCTGTTGTTACCCAGAATACCAATACACTGAAACCACTGGATTCCTGGATAGAAAAGACTCCAGGCACGGAAAAACAGAGCACTCTCTTCCAGGTAAATGGGGAACTTCATCATCATAGAGAAATACAGATGTAGCAATCTTTTAAACTTGATGTTTTGTTAGGTTAGTCTTTGCTTCATTTTGGCAAATATATTCCTGTTGGTCTTACTGCATGTTGCACATCATTCTTTTTGCTGGTGATACTTTAACATCAAGTAAGTTCTGATTTACCAAGATGTGAACTGTACATTCTGAAGGCCACATCTCTTGCACATGAGAGTTGAGTTTTTCCAGAGGCCCTTTAGAAAGTCACCTAGTTTTCAGTTGCCATACTTATGTGTACATGCTGACTACTGAGTGTAATATTTTGGGTTTAATAATATTTTTCTACAAAATTAGTCATAGTTTTCTGTGTACACATGCATTCTTTTATATGCCAGTTGCTAAAGATACTTAAAAGGTCCTTTGTTTGCTAACAGCAGCTTTTTGAAGTATCTGTATATTGGTGAATTAGTTATCTTGTACTACACCTGCTACTCTAAATATTCATTAGCTTTTTTTTTTTAATTTGCTATGCATTCTTTTGAAAAAAGGTCTTGTGGCTGAATGACATAAAAAAGCAAACCCCCTTAGTTCTGTTTATTTTGATCCTAGAAGCCAGATTGGTGCCTTAAAAGCTTCAGGAGATGTCAAGAGACTGCATCTCTCTCATGAGTGAATTTTTATGTTTTTCAGCAGAGCAACATGTGCAATTAGAAAATGTCCAGGTTGAAACAACTACTGTCTTTAACAAGTGCATTTTCTGTAGGATCTTCTACACTAGAATGTCTTTACAGGTCTTGTTTGGGGCTGCATCTAAGCCCCTTCCAGCTTCCTTTATTGTGGACAGACTGTGTTGTACTGGAGTCTGATTTGTATTGGAGTCTAGAAGTTAATTATCCAAAGCATTTTCCTTTTCACTGTCAAGTTCAAAAACTGCTTTTCTATTGCAACTATTCTGTTTTTCTATTTGTTTTATTGTGGTTTTCTATTTTATTCTATTTTTTCTATTGCTGTCCAAACCTGAATGAAAGACTGCAGAATATTTCATCATGCTCCGAGAATCCCCCCTATGCTAGAAAGTTATCCTATATGTGAAGGAGCTAAAACATTTAATAATACAAGAGCTACATTTGTCACTTAAGTCTGTGAAAGGTCAAGTTTTCTAATTCCATGGAAGAGACTGGAGGAATATGAATTGGACATAGCAAATAGCCATCATTATTTTTGTTCCTTTAATTAATGCAGTATGATTTTGAATCTGTGTAAAAGAGTTTTTTGGGGATTAGTCATTGGAATTATTCAGGATCAGTTGCTTACAGATGGTAACTTTGACTTTCCAGTGGAGAGCTATAGAGTAAAAAGAAGGAAGGTCCAGAGTCAAAAAAATTGACTTGTTTTCACTGGAAATGGAACTTGCCCGCTTGTCTGATTCACTGGTACATGTGCTGATAGCATGAGGACATAAGGCATTCTTACTTCAAAGGTAAAAGTGAAGTGGGGCAAGTGCCAGGCTATACATTGTAGGTCAGTATGCATAAATTTTAAAAAAGTGAATATGCTGATATATTTTTCAAATGGAAAGTCCTTATAGATGCTGCAATGGCTAATGACTTCAATTTTGTTTATATGAAAGAGACAATGATGCCAGTATTAGTTGCAATATGCAAGGGCAATTCCTGAGGTCTGGCCTAATGCAATGACAACAGTTTTCCTGCCTGACTACACAAAGAACACTATCTTGTGAGAAAAGTCAAGTCTTTTCTGGAACAAGTCTCATTCACTGTGATTATTGCTGCAAGTTTGCCTTAAAAAAACAAAAAAGGCAGCAACTGAGATTCTCAGTCTCCCTTTGCATGGCAGAGAGCAGATCAAGGAGATTGAGGCTGTCTAGGAGTGGCTTCACAGGCTGCCACAGCTGCTATTGAAACAGTATTAGATGCAGTTCTTCATTTAGTATGGCTTTTGAGATTTAATGGATAGACTAAAAGTGATAATGGAAGCATGGTTACTGTTTTGGACACCTAAAGCTCTGCAGTGTGGAAGGAATGGCCTCTTTCATGTGCAGCAGATTGCCAAAAAAAGCAAAAGCAAGGAGGCTAAAAACGGAGGAATTAGTCTGTTCCTCTGGAAGCCATGAATTAGCCACACAAAATATGCCTACTTTTGAAAAAAAACTGGAAGACAAAAAACAACTTTTAAAACCAACATTAATCTTTTTATAATATCATCCTTGCAGTAGACCAGAGGCTTCAAGCGCTGCCATGCCTGCAGAGTAGATATTTGAGTGAAATTGAGTTGGCACAAATATATCTGCACATGCTCATGCAAAATTGATCAAAGCGCATTCTGACAACAAGTGCAGCAAAAGGTTTGTTCTCTGTAATTATTTGTCTTTTGGTATTGCCTCTGCTACTACACTTCAGCGTACAGAAAAAGCAAATTCTAAAAAGTCTGACAGGAATAGAGAGATATCTGAACAGTGTTGTTGGAAAAATCATATTAAAGGAACACCCTAAATCCATCAGCAGCACTAAGAAAATGTAAGCAATGGTCTTTTCCACAACTGACACATTACAAGTCCAAGTTTAAATTGGCTTCTGCTGCATCTCCATATGGTATAAGAACTGTGATCTCCCACATGGAAAGGAAGAGACCAGTTACCAGAAAAAATGGAGGGGGAAAAAAAAAAAAAGAAAAGGAAAAAAGCAAAAGCCAAAGAATAATAGTTGGAAGCATTCAGCCTGGTCTGGTGCCAGCCCTGTTTTGTGGAGAATTCCTTGTGCAGACAGTGAGTAACATGTGCTTAAGTTACAATAAAAAAGCATTAATCTGCAGTGGGCTTTTAGGGATATGTTTAGTGTTAGGCATGTGTTATCCTGATTATAGATACATGCATGGTTAAGTGTTTATGTTAATCAGAATTATGGTTTAAAAAGTGCTTGCAATAACCCAGACACCAATTTATCTTTTCTGCAGAAGGCCACATATCTTTCAGCTCATTTTTCCCATTTCTTGGAGCATTTTTCCATCAAGAATGTATTTTGTAGAAAATGTTACATCTTCTGAGCATGTGCATGAAACCCAGTTCTTTGGTGTGAGCATCACACCATTGCTGCTCTGTTGCCCTGACTGCAGTTTCAGCATGCACTTGTAAACATGCAAATAGGTGCATTAAACTTGTTTCAAACAGTAATTTAAGCTTCTGTAGCTAAACATCAGTTAAAATATTTAAAGTTAACCGTGAAAGACAAAGCAATGTTAGCGTTGTTGCCAGCTTTATTTCTATTAACTGCCTTTAAAGTTCCTGAACCATTCTTAGATTAAGTGTTCTCAGTTTTAGGTGGTGCCACTAAAACCTGCTTGAGGTCCACAGGGGTGCTGATGTTCCAGAGGAGCACTGAATGCACATGGGATTCTGTTCATGCAGGAGGCATTCCAAGAGACCCAGTGCATTGCCTGGTTCAGGTGTTATGTGACTTTGCCAGCTATCGTGTCATCCAGCTGCCAACAGCCACACAGAATATCCAGCTGATACCTTAGTGAGCATTTGGGCTTCAGAGAAAGAATACTATATACCTCACCAATTATTTTGCACATTTTTCATTGTTCTTACTTCATTGCTGCACAACTGACAGCAGACACCTACTCTGTTATTAGTGACTCAGAGATTTAAGTGTTGACCTGATGAAGCTGGAGATAATGGATGAACAAGCAACTCAGGTTCTGTAGGAAAGAAGTTGATCAACAGAATTTTGGAAGGGCTGTTATGGCTCGTGAGAAGTTATACAAAGCTAAAATATTGGTCCAAAGGCTGTTAATGTCCCTATGGAGCATTTTTAGTGCTTTCTGCAAAAACCTGGTGTTACAGGAATTGCACTAGTAATGCCAAGATCAGCATCCCATTTTGTAGTGCGTGTCAGTTGTCCCAGTGACTCAAGGTGATCTGAACTGAATCTGAAATGAACATATTCCTTCATGTTTAAAAAAAAAACCCCAAACAACCCAGGTTGTTTACATAAAAGTGTGTTAAATGGCAGAAGCTTTGAGCATGAACTGTTAGGAAAAAATACATTTTAAAGTTGAGTACAGACACAAATGCTGTGCACTGAAGAAAGGTTACATATACTTCTTTTTCTGGACACAATATTTGAGGTTCTGCAGTAACCTGTAGATGTTGGCTGTGTCACCAGTAGATGGCAATATTGCTCATTCCATATAGTTTCCATATGCTTGCCATGCCCTACCGAATAGACCTTTCTCTCCAGAGAAGACAAATAATTCTTCCTGTGTCTTTTAAACCACAACATGTGTTTGTCAGGAGGAGCTGTGTATTATGAAGAGCACAGTTCGTCTCAGGTTTTGTTTATTTGTCTTGGGCTCTGGAGGAAAATGTCTGCTGATGTTGAAGGCCGTGTTTGCTGCATCGGACAGAGCCTGCTGCAGATTCAGCTGCCTTCATGGGACACTTTATCTCCTCCAGCTGCTCCCAACCTTCCCTTTGCAGGAGGTTTCTCCCCTCACAGAGCAGTTTGTATATGCATTCTTGGAATCACATTAGGAAGAATCATCTTGTTTAAGCAAACCTTGCCAATTTTGCTGGAGGTAAATGAAAGAGAAGTTACTCCAGCAGCAGAAGCATTGTGATAAGTGTGTGGGGATAATCGGTGTTCCAGGCAGGAGAACATCCATGCAGAGTCTGAGGGCCACACTCCACAGAGGGATGTCACTGTGGACTCACAGTGGTTTTCTTCTAAAAGGAATGTTGTTTTTCAAGCAAACATATGCACTGCCTGACTGTTTGGAGCAAACCTACAAAGAGTGAATAATACTTCTGCTCATTCAGGAGCTTGGAGCACAGACCTGGTGATTGATATTCTGGTTACATGCCATGGGGCTGGAGAAGAGCTGTAGATCAAGAGTTTTGTAGCACTTTGTATTTGAGGAATAGAAACAAGATTTACCTAACTGGGTAAATATTGGGGGGAAAAAGGGGGAGACTTTTGTATTAGGTGTATATTGCATACTTTGTAATATCCTTGAGTCTTTCCTGACCCCTGGTCTTTCTGCTTCCTTAAATTTTCCACAAAACAGCATGAGCTCTTGGTCCTCTTTGTTTCTTTCTGTTTCTCTCTCTATTGTGGTCTCACTAACATTGTTCAGAAATGCCTTGGGTGGATCATAACTAGGAGTGAGACAAGCTAAAAAAATGTGACTGTTCTTTAATGCTAAACTATGTGGTTTTGCATACCTAGGAGGTCAACCTCAGCTGTATGTTTTAAACTTTAATTTTTCCTCAAAATTGAAATGTAACCCACGACACAGAGTGAAGTGATTCAGTAGCCTTTCACCTTAGTATGGTAGCAATAAATCATCTCCAGTCCAAAAGGGACGAGCTTTGATGAGCACATTATCAATTCCTTTGTATGTTCTTTAAAAGATTGGATACTCGAATAGCAAGAAGATGGCTGATTAGGACTAAGATTTATTACAAGAATTACCTGGAGAGAGATCTGATATCTGCAAGCTGAGTGAATTAACTTTGTTATGTTGTATATTATATCTGATAGTATTTGCTAATCCCGCATGTTTTACATTTCCAAGATGCATTGCAAAATTTAAACGTAAAAATTATTTGGCACATATGCAGGCTGGTGTGGTGAGGATGCTGAGGCAACTTGCAGAACTGCTGCAGCATCAAGGTTCTCTGTGAGGGCCATTTTGGTTTTGTCAGGAGTGTGTTGATTATGAGTCTGTTCTGTTTCTGACAGTGCCACCAGCTCACTATGGATCTTTAGATAGATCATCTCTGTGTCTTTTTTTCTCTCTCCTTCAGTAAAATGAGAAGGTAAAATATACACTTTTTTTTTTGAGTAATTTGAAAGTTATAATTGGAAAATACTTTCTAGTATTAGGTACAAAGGTTAGTCTTTAATAGTGATATTTGTATGTAATACATTAGAAAGGTTAAAATTACTGACTTACAGTCCCTGTGTAGAAGTCTTTACAGCTGCATTCTCTACTTGCTGATATTTAATAATAGTCTGATTTCTGTAATCAAATCCTCTTGTCCTATGATGAGATAGATTTGCCTATCAGATAGATTTGACCACACTTGAATTCACTGCTGAAATTCCAAATTGGATGGAAGACCTCTTAATCTGGAAGTAGATCCTAGAGGTGGTCCTGACTGGAGCCCTACATCACTGTGTTATCTCCAGCGGTCTCTGTGCCTGCTGCCAATCTGTCTGCAGTTCTCATCATGTGCATTCCCACAGAATTAAGCAGACAGGTTCAGTTGATGCCCGTGTTTTTATGTGGACAGGTGATGTCACCTCAGCGCATTCCTGCCACTGTGAGCCCCACCTTGCTGATGTCCCCCCTGGTGTTCAGCCAGCCCAGCCCTGCTCCGCCCAAGGCCGGGGAGAGCGGGCGTTTGGCAGCAGCAAAGCAGGAACCTGCTGCCAGCTCGGCCACTCTGCTCCTGCCACTGCCCACCCCTGAGCCAGCCGTGGTCAACAGCACCTCCATGACCAAGATGCAGCTGCAGGAAACTCTTCTGCACCTGATCCAGGTAAGCTGCCAAGAATTCTCTCACTTGGCTTTAAATCGTGATGCCCCTTTTGATAGAAACACCCTGTAATTGTTGTATCTGTCTGAAGTCTAAATGAGGAGTTAAACACGTGTTGGAAGTTGTGCTGCTTGTGGCTCCATCTTAGCAGGGCACCATGGCACAGGCTGGGGATGCAATAGCCTCTCCTTGCACACTGCTGGCTGAACTGCATTTTGATTAATGCATCCGATTTGGGGTTCAGGAAAGATAATAAATTTGATGGAAAAGAACAAAGATGACTGAAAGCTTTGTAAGGTCAGCCTGTGAGCCAGAGAGACATCTATTATATTTTTAGCTAAGGATAAATAATGGGTGATTATCCTAGCTGCCAGATATTTCAGAGATGCATGTAAGCAGTATGAGGAATTCAGACGGGAAATTAAAATTGCAGGATGAGTGTGAGCAACTTTGAAATATGGGTTAGATAACATGAATTTATATTAATTCAGTTTAGCATTTGAACTAAAGAATTACACTGAATAAAATTCCTTTTGCAGCAGTTTTTCAGGTTTAATTGTGACAAAGCATTAACAATGTTATGGATGAGATGATTGTTTACTGCTCTGGCATGATGCATAGTTATGAATATTTTTTCCTTAACTTGATGATGAATATCTGAAGAGTAGAAGTTGAGGAGAGATTACATAACTAAAGACTTGGCTACAAAACCCAAGGAACAGAGCCTGTATGGCTTTGGAATAAAACTAAAAGTCATCATTGGAAGTTACTTAAAATGCTATTTAAGTGATAAATACAAAAGAAAATAGTATCTTTAACAAGCTAGGGATTTTTCCCTGTATTTTTATTTTGAGATTTTAAAAAAACCCAACATGGTATCTTGTCTTTGCATACTTTGAGTGTTTGGATAGTAGTAAAACCATACATTAAATTAAAACGGAAAGTAGTGAAGGAAGATTGGGTTTTACACTCTGTAACTCTGTACTTGTAAAATACATATTTAACCCTGCTGTTCTTGGTGGTAATTGGGATTATCTGAGTTACCTGGAAAATATTTACTGCCGATTCGTTAGCTGTCATTTTCCATTATATAAAACTACAATCTTGGTTGTGCCTAATTTTCCTTAAATATTGTCTTGATTGTAATTATCCTTATGTGTTTATGTGAGCTACTTACAACATTCTTTCTTAATGTGGGTTGACTCATTCTTGCAAAACGTTCTTCAGAAGGAAAAAGTTAAGCATCAGAGCAAAAGGAGCAGCATCCATTAGGAGCATTAAGCCTAAAAGAGCTAAACAAGATGCAAGGATTTGCCCAGGTAGGATTTTAGTGTAGGATCAAAATCCAGTGTGTTTCATTATTCCTTCAGACGTGCTTGGAATTGCCACTGATCTGATGGAGGATACAACTTAAGGAAGTCTCTAGATAAATGAGGGCAAAGAAGAGAAATTACAGGGTTGTAACTTCAGCATTGTCACTGGGTTATCATGCAAGAATACTGGACTCAATTTAAATGCACTGGTAGTTTAGAAAATTTTCTATTTGTGTGCTCATTGCTATTTACTGAGATACAGTCATGGGGGAAAACCCTCTCTTTGGTAAAGAGCCTTGTTACTGCTCACTTTTTAAAACAGAGCAAGGCTGAAAAATATCTGGTCCATAAAATTGAATAACCTTCTAATGTCTTTAATCCAGCTGCCTATCCTGCTAACAATTACCTGGTTTGTTTTTCAGAATGATGACAACTTCTTAAACATAATTTATGAAGCATATCTCTTCAGCGTGAGAAAGGCGGCGATGAAAAAGTCCATGTGAAAGATGATTGTTTTTAATTCAATTTCCATTGCTTCCTGAACTCCAGGAAGAAGATTTTGACATTTTCAAGTATGCTTATGTTTGAAGAAATGAATGGTCTTAGGCATTTTGCATACACTTAGATTTTACTTGTTGGCAAATACATGCTGTACTGAGAAAAAACACGAGCGGAAACGGATTGTGCCTTTAGCGAGGGGAGCGTCACGATACTGCAGAATTTATCACAAAATATCTTAAATTATTTTTCTTACCCTGAATTGGTTTCTCTGCAGAAGGACTCAGTTCTCAGGATCCGGTTTCCGTGGTTTTTTACTGGCAGTGTGGTTACTGATTGCCGAGGTGTTGGCGCTGGGTGTTCCCTGAGCCGTCCTGTGCAGCTCTCCCGGCGAGCGTGCCCGTGCCTGACCACGGGGTGGCAATGTTGGACTATTTTTAGGAACGTGCAAATCCGGCTGAAATCTGGCGTGGGAAGGCTCGGAAAGACTCCGCATCGTACTTAGCTGGCTGCAAAGCAATGAGATGAAGTGGCATGACTTCCCCCTCCTCCAAATTTTTGTAGAAAAATCTTTTTCTATTTTGACAAGAATATTTTTAGCTAGGTGTAGAAATGGGACTCTGCAGGTGTTTTGAGGAATTGGGGTGGGGGGGGTGGGTTTGTGATTGTACTCGCTATCACATAGCTCTGGGGTGACACTGGATTCATGTTTCTATTATTCCAGGTCCAATATGCATTATTACAAGCAATGTGAAAATTTGGTAAGGGGAAGGCTACCTGGTGTATTAATTTTTTTTTTTTAAGCGTGTTCCTGGAGCACAGTGATTTCATTGATCCATTTCTAAAGAAAATAAAATGGATAATCCCTACCATGTGCTGATTTCATTTTATTGTACCATGGCCTGTGTATTTAGGATTGTTGGGTCACTTGTTTCTCTGATTTTAAATGCTTTGACGCTTGGCAGAAGACACATGAGACTTTAAATCAATTAGAATAAATGATGGAAATAATTTTTATGTATATTTTTATTAGCACCTGCTGCTGAAATGCCAGTTTATTACAGGTTAGGACTACACAGTTGTTGCTGAAGACAGGCATTTCTTCTGTGGGCACAGAGAACCCAAACTGTAATCCATAAATGATTATACAGTCTTTACTGTGGGCATTGATGGAGGCACAATTCAGTGGCCTCATCTATGAAAGCTCTTCAGTGTAAATTTGGCTGCAGGTTTCAATTAGTGTAGTTGTAATGATTCAAACAGTTACTCCTGCCCCCATGCCCATGCAAGGGCAGGGGGAATTTGCTCACATTTCTTGGGAAGGGCTGTAAATCAATAGGTAAAAGAGAAAGTCAAGAGCTACTTTCTTTATTCACACAAGCAAAAAACCCCAAGAAACTCATGCCTACAAAACTGGTGAGCTGTCCCTACACTAAGTAGCTGTAGATAGCAAGTCATACTCTAGTTCCATGTTGTTACTAAATTGCTTATGGTTCTTGCAGGTTCAGTGAAGTGAATGTGTTGAGCACATACCAAGAAAAACAGACTTTAAAGATAGCAAGTCCTAATTCTAATCCTGAAGCCTTCATTGTTTCTCTAGCCTTTATAATTTATGGGATTGCACTGAGTTCATTGGTATTGTTTCTGAATGAAGTGATGTGGAAGAAATCACAGTCTACACAAAAGAGTTTGAAACTAAATACATGCATAATTGGTGTCTGTGATGTGGGATTATCTGAGAAGTGGAATTTAAAGATGATGTGAACACATAGTTAAAACCTCATTTGACATGTAGAACTTCTGTAATTGGTGGGTAAAAATAATCCTTAAGCATCTCAAGCTGTCTTGGTAATAGGTTTTCTAGTCATGGGTGAGACATTTTTATTTACAAAAAGGCAAGTAGAAATTTTTAAAACATACTTATTTACTGTTTCAGAGCAATTAAAAAAAATATATGTTTTTTAAAACATCAGTTAACTCGTGATGCTTATGAAAACTGTAGTATTTGCATTATGCTTGACAAGCTGAGGTTTATCTTAAAGCAGACAAGGATTGTGCTAATTCAGGGTTTCTTTTCACTGCCCACTCTTCTGGTTACATCTACACCAGGTAATGCTGACAGAGTTGGAGTTCTTTCACTGTATTGCTCTGTAAGGGATTTCTTGGATTGTTCAGTAGGCATAAACTTGCCTGTTGTGGAGTGAAGCAAAGGGTAGTTACTAAAGAAGGGAGGTGCTGCTTTAGCTCACTATCCTGCTTACCAAGAACAGCAGTGGTGAGAAGACAGAACAAGCTCAGAAAGAAACTCTTGAGTTTTATGACAGTGAACTGAAGAGGAAAAGTAGTGAGAGAGTTCTCTTCAGAAATTAAGCCAAACTTTTTTTCTAGGTTTTAATCTGAGAAGTCAGGATCTGCTTTATCAGATGTATTTGGGAATTGGAGACTAAGCTTGGAGTGTAAAACTGAGCTGTGCCCTTTTCTCCTGCAAAGTGAAGTACATATTCTCAGAGAAAGGCTTTATCCAGAAATATAGTTGGAGACTTCCAGTACCTTGGAAGCCTGGAGGATTCTCATGTAATACTGAAAACTTAATGTCTGCCTTTTGGTATTGTGTTTTTTAAGAAGCTTTGTATCAGCTGGGACTGTCTGTATGCAGCCAGATCTGTGCATGATATCAAAAAAGGTATTTTGAGGTTGGTAGATCACCTCTGAATATGGTAGTTGTGAGCATGGGTTCCTCTATTTTTTTTTTTTAAGACACTTAGAACTAGGAGCTCTTAAGTTAACAAGGCTTTTTGAAAGGCAAATTGTCTTTCTTTGGGCCTTTTTCTTTTTTAATCTGAATATGGAAAGAAGAGAGCGAATAGAAAATCAGAAAGTAAGTAAAGATCACATTAACTCTGCTTTAGGTGATTTCACAGTATGCATGTGTAATTTTATTGTCTGTGTATTTCTTAAGATACTGCTCATTTTGAGTTGTTGGTTTGGTTTTTCTTCTTCCAGTAGAATAAAATAACTTGTAAGCTTGGGCCTAGCAAGAATTCCAGAAGTTGCAGCAATGCTTTCTGTATTAATCCCATTCTCAGCCTGGAGTTGATACTAGTTTTCAGTGTAGTTCCGCTTAGGCACTGTCCACTTCCTTAGAAAATTCCACACCTATTAAAGTAGAGTGAGGAGACAAGGAGTAGAGAGTGAGTGAAATACTGAAGCATAATTTCCATCAGTGTTTATCACAGAAATCCACAATATTCAGTGAAGGCATCCAAATATTTTCTCATAGAAAATTCAGCTCCTTAATATGATTTTTATTCATTAGCTCTCTGCTGCTTCTCTATTTACTGCTTGTTGTAGCTGCAATGGGGATAATTAAAATGGTACAGCAAAATAAAATTTTCCAGGAGCAGGATGCAGCTGAACAGGCAGGATGCTTTGCCTCCTCTGACAGCCTATTTAGAACATGTTGAGCTTTGAACTTCAGTCATAAAAGCAAAGCATATTGGAGATACCAATGTCCCTCCAGGACATTAAAATCATAGTTCAATATTTTAGCAAACTTGGAAATCTTTGCCGAGGAAAAGGCAAAATTAAAAAACATTTTTCACTAAGCATTTGAGGCTCTTTATGTAAAATAGTTTATGAGAAGGCAGCTTTACCCAGAAGGGTCCCTGAAACCTGGAGAAAGGCAAAATTCGAGTCCTGGTGATGAATATTGCACAAAAAAAAGTAATCCTCAGTCAACCTATGGTAAACTTTACTGCTAATTCTAAGGACTTCTAAGAGACTCTGACTAGTCCTTGACTTTCCCAAACTTCTGCAAATATCTCTAACAAGCTTGTTCTGGCCTTTAGACAAATCTGTGCTCAGTTCAGTTGGGAATGTAGGAGCAGGGAGCTTGGCATATCCAAGCTGCAAGTGGAAAATGGGGTTCAGCAAGACACTGAGGAAACAAAGGTCAAAGCTTTATAAATACTTTTAAGCTGGCTCTGCTGCTGAAGAGGCAGCCCATCCCAGCCACCCACTCCTAGCTGCTCATCCCTGCTCCCACATTCCTTCCTTTTTCCTTATTTTTTCTCTTTTTTTTTTATTTTCAGATGGCTACATGGTAAAATGTGTTGCAGCAGAATTAGTCCAGGTTAAGACTCTCTCCATGCCGAGGTTGGTGTCCATGTAGTTGAGCTCAGGGGGCAGCAGCCCAGGCCCCTGTGTCAGTGCCTGGGTGGGATGTGGGGAGAGCTGAGCTGCAGCACTGCACTGAACTGAGGGGGCTTTGGGGAAACAGATCTAAGGACCTGTGCCTCTTTGCTGACACGAAGACTTGGAAGATGCCACAAATGCCAAAAGGTGACTCTGTTGTATCCCCTACCTTGGCTGACTCTGGAAATCCATGGGAGTGTTTGCAGATGCCCTCCCAAAGGGTAACTGCTGATCCTGAGCCTGATCTCAGCGCAGACCCGGCGGAAAGACGGGATATTTGTGAGGGCAAGCCTAATTTAGTGTGGGAGATTACAGTGTCTGGGCTAAAGTTAGCCACCACCTTGTGCTGGCACCCATGTCAGCTCCTACCTTTCCTCAGAGTACAGCACATGTTGGGGTGAATTTTCCCTTCATATTTGTTTTACTTATTTATTTATTTAGTTTAATGGAGATTGTACCATCAATCCAGAACAGAGTGTGCAGATCTAAATCTGCCTGGCATGGAAGTGAATGTGAAATGCAGGGACCAGACTGCTTTTTTATGTGTAGCTGAAAAAAACTACTGAAACAAGCACTGGAAAGGTAAAGGGGAGTGGGGAAAAAAAGAGGTTTTTAGGTCATTTTAAAGAATAGTTTTTGGAGAAAACATGTTCAGTATAGGAGTGCCTTTCCATTATAGCTGTTGTGGAAAGAATTTGAGTTGCAAGTAATCTCCCTGCTTCTTCCTTTTAATAGGTGACCAACAACATAAAAACATCCAAAGAATGAATTTAGAATAAACATCTGCTGTACACAATAGGAACTCAATGCACATTGTTTGAGAGCAGCAGCTTCAGTCACACACATAATTTAAAAAATCCCAACATTTATTAAACCATTTGGAGCATATTAATTAAAACCCTTTTTTTTACTATCGTTGGACATAAATTCCACAAAAAGCAAGGTAAGCTCTGAGTTCAGTACAAGGTGTCTGCATGAATACCACCAGTCACTAAAGGCAGAAGGAAAAACCTTCTGGTGACTAAAGAAAAGTCAAGAAATAGAAAGGATGACATCTTCCTATCAGCAAGAGAGTATCCTGCTTCCATGCCATGAGAGAACTCTGGAAAATGATGGCATTCCTACAGCTGCTACTGTGTGCACAGAGAGATGCTAATCCCACCTCTAGATCCTGCCTAAATATCAACACTTTTCTTGCCCAGGTACTGCTGCCACACATCTCTGTTATACCCTGTGTCTGCAGCTACAGCCACTTGTACTGGATTTCTTCACCAAGACCTGAAATCTGCTTCTTAAACATCTTCAAATGGAGAGAGAGATTATTAATATGTCACTTCAGAAACCTTCCCACCTGTGGGTTTTTCTTCAGCACTTGCCTGTAAACAGAACATTGAGAGGGAGAGAGGAAGGAGCGTGCAGGCTCTTGGCAGCCCTCCCAGAGCAAGGCTACTCAGTCTGGAACAAAAGCTCTGTTTTCCTTCATTTTCACTGCTGCTTTGCAGCCTGGCTCCCTAACAGCCTCCTTCTTTCTGCTTGGAGCAGTAGCCCCAGACCCACCACTTAGTCACAGTGCCTGCATTTCACATTCAGCTAAGAGGGGGTTTTATGCCTGAGGTTCCCCTCTTGGATTCTTATCAGGGAAGTCCTGCCTCTCCTGGCTTCTCCCGTGGATGCAGTGAGCTGTGGCCAAGAGTTTAAATTAGAGGAGCTGTCAAGTTGCAGTGTCATAATATAATTCAGGAATTGCTTACTTAATGCTTGAAGTTGGGCAACAGAGGTATAATTCCCATCTCATTTAGAGTAAGATCAACTGCTTGTCTCTGCTGTGTCACCCTCTTTCTTGTGATACACCTTCTCCTATTTTTACCCCTGAAGGCCAAGCAATCTGTGTCCTCCTTATCCCTGCCCCAATTCTACAGTCACCACCTCCAGTTTCTCCAAAGCAGCTGCAAGAGGTGTTGTAACCCCTGTCTGCCCCAGGAGCAAGCACAAGCCATCACCCCGGGCAGCTTTCACGTGCATCACATCCCATCACGAGTGTGCCACAACTTAGCAGTGCCTCAATAGTGGCAGCAGGACCACAGATGAATATGATGAATCCAACAACAAATAAAAGCATTGTTGTCTTTGAGAAAAGTCCCTCCAGGGATCATAAGACAGAGGTTTCATCAAGGGAAGGGTAGAGGGAATGAATAGAAACAAAAAAATTGAAAAGTCTACAGTTAACTTCTTTGTCTGAGAGATGTGAAGAAATAATGATTGTGTACTCAAGAAAATCCAGCAAGGACTTTGAAGTGATAGTGAATAATTCTGAAGAGAAGTGAAAGCTGGGAACTTTCAGCTCACCTTTAGGAACAGAAGTGAACGTGTGGAAATTGGAAGAGGAAGCATAGGAGATGGAAAAGCACAAACAATATGTGATTTTGTTCAGGAAAACTTTCACTTGTATAAAAGCAGAAATTTAGAGAGCATTAAAGTTTAGAAGACTAAGCTATAATCCCTCACAGTGGGGGGCTGCTAAATCTAGCAGACAAAAGCTCTCCAGCATCAAGTGCACTGAACAGTTGGATGCCCTGAGATGCAGACAACAAGCACTTGTGTCTGAGCTGTGGGCAGGCCAGCAAAGCAGCCTCAGCTCTGCCAAGCAGAGCACTCTGCAAGTGCTGCTGTGCACACCTTGGAGAAACCAGGTTAGGAAATGGGAAGATCTCAGAGATAAAATATCAGCTTAGGAGGTGACAGAAGGAGAGAGGTGGGGGCTCTTCTTGTCACACCACAACAGCCTGCTTACTTACACTGTGCTGAGAGGGCCTGTCTGGTCAGACAGATGGTGAGGTGGGGAACACGGGCAGGTTCAGACACAGGACAGAGGGACACAAACACTCTGGTTTGTATTTAACCCACAGTGATCTGCTCTTTTTGTGGAAGTGGGGATTTCATAATCCACTAAAACATCCCTGGATGAGAACTCTTACATGATTTTAAAGAGTTTCTATTTCTTACATATATTTTCTATGTCTTTAGCATTGCTCTACAAGTGCATTTACTCAAATAGCTAGATAGAAGTGTCTAGAAGTGCTTTTTACACACATTACCCTTCTGAAGGAGAGAGAAGGAAACATTATCCCCATTTCAAATGGACGTGAAGAGTGATTCCATAACGGATTTATGGAGGTCACAGAAGAAGTCAAGAGGCAAAGGCAGAGACTGATGTTCAGTCACACCTCACTGGGGCTTCGCTCCTTTCCCAAAGCTACATTTTTGTTTGCAGCCAACTGAGAAATTTGGTCCAGTCCAGCCCAAATTGCTCTGTTCCCCAGACTGAGCACTTCATAAGAAACCAGCATGTTGTGTAGGCAGCGAAAACTGGGAAAATCAAGGAGCAGATAGAGGCAACAGCAGCAGCCTAGCAACCAAAAATTAGTCCTGACAAATGCGGGATTTCTGATATTATATTTTTTTCCCCTTTGCAGGAACTATATCACCCAGCAGGAATCCCTTCCCCTCTGCCTTCCTCTGCAGCATCCCAGTGGCTGGCACGTGGCAGCCTGGTGTGCCCCGAGCCTGTCGGAGGCCAGGCAAATGCACAAAGCCAGCAGGAATGACCAGAACAGCAGGAATATTTTCATATTCAACCCCTGTATTGATAAAAATAAATTACAGTTGCTCCAAAATACACTCTCTCCAGCTGTGTGATAAAGATGATAAGGAGGCCAGTTGGTGCAAGTTTCCCATTATCCTTCCTGTCCCATTAGCTCTTCCCTCAGCTCCTTGCTCAGAGTCTCTGATGTGATTTGCAATGTGCTGCTGTCAAAGCTGCTCTTTTGCTTCCTCCTTACAAATGTTTTTCTCTTGCCAGATGACTGCAGCAGCTTAATGGGAGTCTTAAATGGTTTTTGATGGTCTGTCCAGAGGTGAGCAATTGCTACTGGCATTTCAGAAAATACAAGAATTACAAAAAGTCCATTTTCACTGGGAGAGGAAAAGGAAAAATCTCCCATGTTAGCTACTTCCCCACAAACATGAGTTTGCCAGAATAGAGTTGACTATTGAGGTCTGTTTCTGCCCTTGTCCTTTGCCACTTCTGTCTTCATGTGGCAGAGAAAGCTCATGGTCCAGCATAGCACTGCTCGGCAATGCTGAAAAAAACCCCTGTGGATGACAAAACATCTTCCTGACTCCTGGATCTCCTCACCTTGTCTCCACAAAACCCCTGTCCAGAGATTGAGCTCACTGTGTGCTCTCAAGCACATTATCTGCATTTGTTTCTACACCTTCATGGCCCTGAACTGCCATGGGCACAACTGGCAATTTTCTGGAGCTAATAACAATTTTCTCCTTGGTTAACGTGTTCAGCAGCGTACTAAATCCATCTAATCGGTGTCTTCCCTGCCAAAAAGCAGGAAAAGGGCTCCATGGCTATTTTAACATGTCAGATTTCCTAGTCCTCCTAAACAATCAATTCTAAGGAGTTCTAGTTACATCAACCTTCTCTGCTTCTGTCTTATTCCATACTAGATGTGTTGGATTATTTCTTTTTAATCTTTTAGCCTGAGTATGACCAGCATTGTGTGGAATTTGAAAGTCTGCTGGACTCCCCCCAGCATTTTGGGAGGACTGTGAAAGCAGTGAGTTCCTTTCTTTCCTGATCACTCTCAAGAGATGTTCATGTCAGTGAGATGAGAAAGAACACCAGCCTGCCCTTTGCTGTTGGAGACCATCCTTGGAGGGAAGGCTTTGGAAGTGAATAACCTTTCCAGTTGCTGCTTCTGCCTCTGTGGATTAGAAAAAAACAGCTGTTGGTGGATGTGAAAACAGATATTAGGAAAAATTACTGGCAGAGCTCTGGAAAACCTCTAGAAGGCAAACAGAAGGTTGTGGCACTTTAAGGATGGGACAAAGCTGACCAGTAACTGAGGACTGTGACAATAGCACAGCACTGTTTGAAGGTGCCTCAAGAAAGGACTTGTGAACGCCGGGGCACAGTTGATTCACATGTCCAGGTGGGATGAGGAGTGATGTGTCCTTGGCCTTTTGTACTCCCCCAGCAACAACAGAGAGACACAGCCAGTCTCAGGAATCCGCCTCCTAAAGGAACCAGAGCTTGCAAGGTGGAGGTGCAAGCTGAGTAAGGGGAATTTTCTGGAGTAGGAGAGCAGCTGGAGTGTCCTGGCAGAGGTGGCTGACTCTGTGCCTGGTGACAGAGAATGGAGAACCTTGAGGCTGTGTAACAACATCTGCTGTGAACCCCAGCTGTTGTGTTTGGTCCAGTTTGTTGTGTGGTTTCCCTCCAGCACCAGGCTCCACGTGGGTGGGTGACACTCAGAGGCTGCCACAAAGCAGCTCAGTGGCAAACAGAGTGTGACATTGTACTTTAGAGCACAAGAAGAGCCAGGTAATGCTTTTCCTGTCTGGGGGAATTATAGGCCTGGCGAGCAGAGTAGATCTAGGCTTAAACTGCCCTTGTAAAAGGGAATCACTCCAAACTGAGAACGCCAATTAACTCCAGCATCACTTGAACGAATTAAGCCGAGGTCAGAGCTGCAGCAAGCAACCATCACTAATGAGATTTCAGCGCCGCTCTGCCTACTTCATGCACATCAGATTTCCTGTGAAGGAATCCCTCAGGGCACAACTGTTTGGCTTCTGTCTGAAGCTTCAGGAGCCTCTGGCTCAGAAAGATGTTAACTTCAGCCTCGATGCTGCACTAACAAGAAGGCAGGAGATGGAGTGTAGCTTTGGCAAATGGCAGATGGTTTTAGGTAGACATCACAAATTGGAATAGAAATTTTCTTTCTTACAATATAAAATTTATAAACATTTATTTGTTTTGTTAACATTTTATATGTATTGAATATTTTTTTATCTATACCTCCGGTAGTCCCACATTTCACTTTTTGTCATGGACAGTGAATGCAGTTCTTGATTTTATCTCCAGCGTGCTGCAGACTGCTCTGTCCCTAACCAAGCCAATGGTTTGCCAAGTTATCCCTGTCTCTCTCCTGCCTGTCCCATGTGCTGTGCAGATGCTGACAACAGCAGGGGGAAGCAGAAGGGGCCAGGCTGCTAGAAACTGATTTTTTCAGACATATACTTTGCACACCGCTACACATTCCAGCAGTAAGAGAGAGATTATTTTCTCTCATAACATATGTGCCCGGACCAGGCTAAATCCTTGGGAACCACTCTTTCCGGGGGGGGCTGACCTTCTCCTTAGCCAGCACCCATGCCAGGAGGAGATGGCTGTGAGCTGGAGAGACCTCACCCACCACAGGGGGCTACTGGCTCTGTCATCCCATGCCGAGGGGTTGAAAAAACATCAACCAAAAATGCTGGCAAGAAGTGCACTGGTTTGCTTCCTCAGCTCATTTGTGCTCCTTGAGGGAAATCAAAGAAGGCATTTAATGATCCTTCTGGGCACAACATGATTTGTATCTTCATCCTTTCGGGGCAGGCTCCCAGCACAAAAGCCCCTGGGGTGGAGGGCAAAGCTGTTTGGAAGGCGCTCGCCGAGCGAGAGGCTGTCAGATGTCGAAGGGAGGGACAATGAGTGTGTGTGATGGGAGCTGGCAGGTGACTGAGCTCATTACGAGCTCGCAGGCAATTTAGGGTGACGGGAAGTGACTTGAATTGTAACCAGAGGTTAAAAGAGTTTAGAGGGGGACGTGGCAGCGCTGCCATGCTTGGATGGGTGAACACCATTCCCCGCCTGCCCACTGAGCAGCTGGAGGTCAGGGAAGCACCTTTCACACTCGGCACGGAGTAATTTCACAGCAAAACACAAGCTGCTGCAAAATGGTGTTAATTGGATGTGGAAAGCCTTTTGCAGAGCCTTCCCTCACCTCTTTCACTTCTTCAAAACTGTCAGGGTATTTTTAATAACAATTGACGGTTGCCTAAAATCATAAAACATGTTTTCATTAATATTCATGAAAGAATGGACTGTTTTTATCTACACCTACATCAGTGTGGGGTAAAATGTATCCAAAGCCCAGCTTTCATCTTTAATCACACTGAAACTGATCGCCTCTGATTTTTGTTGGGAAAAAATGTAGTCTTGTTTTCAAAGGAGAAAAGCATGAAATGTTATAATTTGTGGCCTAGAATTTTGGCAAAGCTGCTCCCTTCTGTAAAATCAAAAGGAACAAAGAAAAGTAATAATACTTTTAATATTTTTAATTGAGCTCTGAATATTCCAGAAATTCTGATATGCATTTCTACAATAGCTCTTGCCTGAACACAAAAGAAAATTAGCAGGAAACCTTTGGAAGATTTAAAAAAAAAAAAAAAAAAAAAAAAAAAAGGT